>LNAC01000140.1:652381-702168 GCA_002007465.1 Ailurus styani | reverse complement strand
GGGGCGGAAGTGGAAGTTGTTCCCCCCAGCTGAGCGAGCCGCGGGTGTTTTTCCTGAGGAATTTCTCAGGGGCCCCAAGGGGTCCCGGGGGCCGCCGGACGAGTGAGTCAGCGCTGACGCACGCCCAGCTGCGCGCTTCTGGCTGCCCGCCGCGCTCCACCCCGCAGGGTTCGGGGCTGGGGGCGCCCAGGGGTTTGGGAAGGTCATGGTCCCTCAAGTGGCATCCCTGGTCTGAGACAGGCTGGGCTTTAGGTCCTTCTGGAAATCCCTCCCTAATGTGAACTCAGCCCCCCAACACACACACACACACACACACACACACACGTGCGCAGACATGGTTCTACACTTTCTCTGGAAAGTCCAGGGAGGTGCCTGTTCACGTGGATTGTCCCAAGTTGGCCCACGTCCCATTCCCATGCTCACACATGCACACTGTCGTGCGATCTCAGGCCATTCAGAATGTAAGCCCTCGGGCGCCAGGAATGCTAAACACCGGTGCCCACGCCCCAGGCAACCCCAGCAGCCACCCGCCACAGGGTCACAGCCTGTCACCCTCCTACGCCTTGCAGCTCCGGCACATGCTTCTACTGGTATCCACGCAACCCTGTCAGCATCCACAGCCAGTCACCCACTTGCCGATGTGGCCGTACTCTCACACCCCCCCATCTCCAGTCTGATCTGTTACAATCACAGACTCACCTGCTCACTGCCAGGACCCCAGCTCACATGGACGTCCAACCACACACCAAACAACTGCACCTGGTCTCTCCAATGGAGGCCAAATACTCGGCACACACTGACACATCCACAAATCACGTGCTCAGCCTTCCCTGGTCCATATAGAGTCACGCACACGCTTGCACAATCTCATTGCACGTATACAGTGGCGCACACACTCACGCTTATGCTCTCCTACCTTTCTGAGAAGACCCCAGCCATGCGTAGCCTAGCCCCTGCCTGCCTCCCTTCATATCCTAGACCCCATCCAACCTCTCCCTGGGGCCCTGACCAGCACAGGGGAGAGTGTGGGGGGAGGTCAGGCTGGGTCCCTGGCAGACCCCCACCCTCTGGCCCTGCAGGCAGGACTCAATGCCTCTTGTGTATCTCCTTGTCACAAAGCCAGCCATGAAAAGAAAGGGCAGTCAGTTTCTGAAAGGTCATTACAGAGGAGATGCAAGACTGAAGCAGGAGACATTTGGGTTAGGTGGTGGGAAGGACTTTTTCAATGTGAATGAGCAGCTGGTTGAAAGGACACCCCTTCCCACAGCATAGAGACAGGGGTCTGGGTGAGGGGAGAGCCACACTGTATGGGGTCATGGGTCTCAGCCCACCACTGGGCTCCAGCCTGGAGAGGGGGCAGCTGGGATGATCATTCCATGGGGGAGTGACCCTTGTGGTTGACAGAGCCTGGGAGCTCAGATCTTAGTCCCAGGGGACTGTAACCCAAATACCTCTTAATGACAGCCCAGCCAGAGAACAGGCAATTAGAGTGGGGGCTGGTGGTGGCGGCAGAATTGGGGGGCGTGGATGGAGAGAGAGAGAGAGAAGGATGGGGACAGTAATCCACACAGATATACATATGAAATACCAATAGACACACAGAGAGAGTTAGGAAGGAGAGAGAGAGAGAGAGAGAGAGAGAGAGAGAGAGAGAGAGAGAGACTGATTCAGAGTTGGACGCAGAGAGGGACCTGGAAAGACCAGCAGAGAAAGTGGGACAGAGAGAGAGGGCAGGGAGGGGGAGAGAAGAAAGAAACAACAGGAGGCTGGGGGCAAGAGTGAGGTGAGGCTGGAATAGGGGTCTGTAAGCTTTGGTAAATGAAGGATCTGACCCAGAAGGAGTGGGATGGGGGTCCCTCATCCAAGCCGCTATCCCCCCAAGTCTGGCCCCCTACCCTGACTCCCAATGGTGAGGTCAGCAGAACCTCCCCCAGGGTGAGGTCATGGGCAGATTTGACAGAACTGGTTCCTGCCAAGAGGCTGGGTCAGGGGGTCAGTGGGACAGTCTGCTGGGGGGAGGGGAGAGCAGGCAGGGACTTTCGACCCAGGGGAAGCCCCCACCCTCCCCTGCCCAAGCCATGTGGTTCCACTTAGTACTTGCCTGCTGTGTGGGGTGGGGCTGGTAGGATGGCCTGGATTCGGATCTGGTTGAGCCAGACCAGTTCCTTCCTTTCCTGGGATGAGAGGGATAGGGTCAGAGGGAGGAGGTCAGGAGGTTATGAGAGAGGGGTGGTCATAAGGAGGAGGCCAGAGAGGGTGATAAAATGGGGAGGTCACAGGTCAGACAGAGGAGACTGGGATAGGCCGAAGGAAGAGGTCATGGGGGATGGTGATCAAGGGGGAGGTCAGAAGGAAGAAGTCAGGAGAGGTCGTGGTAAAACGGAGCAGATCACGGATGATGATGGCCAGGGAGGAGGAGTCCAGAGGAAGTGGTGGTCAAAGGAGGCGGTCAGAGGGAGGAGTGGAGGAAAAACACACACACGCTAGGAGCCCCTCCTTTCCAAGTGGGTTTCCCCTGGCAGGGGGCTTCAGACTGGGGAAGCAGCCCCAGGGAGTCGGTGTGGGGGAGTGCAGAGAAGGGGACTGTCTGGCTCTGGGGCTGCGGCCAGGAAGTCTTGATTCATCCCAGAAGTAGGTCAGCTTTTTTTCTTTTTTTCCTCACCAAAAAACCAAGGGGGAAAAAAAACCCAAACAGGAGTCAACAGGCTGATGAAGCTGGAACAGCTGTGGGGTGGTGAGATGGGTGCAATTCCCAGGCCTGCTCCTTTTCCCTGACCCTCGAACACAGCGGGAGGCCCAATTCCCCAAATCTGAGCTACTCACTTGGAGTCCTGGGTTTGTTTTAACTGCCCTGCTCCCTGGCTTCTCTCTGCAGCAGGCCCTGTGGATGTGCTGAAGGCGCTGGGCGTGCGAGGGGGTCAGGCTGGGGTCCTTGAGGGGCCTGGCCTCTGCCCCCAGAGGGCCCCAGAGGGCGACCGAGCATTTAGGGTTGGCAAAGCCAGCACGCTTGGCATCCCCACGTGGGAGCTCTTTCCAGGTGAGTCAGGGCAGGAGGAGAGGGAGGGGGTCACTCCGGGAGCCTGGGTCACTGCTAAGCCATCTGAGATGCCCCTTTCCCTCCGCCCCTTCAGATGGGCAGTTTCCTGAGAACTTTTCCATGCTGATCACTCTGCGGGGCCAGCCAGCCAACCGGTCTGTCCTTCTCTCCATTTATGATGAGGGTGGTACTCGGCAGCTGGGTCTGGCTCTGGGGCCAGCTCTGAGCCTCCTAGGGGACTCCTTCAGCCCCCTCCCCCAGCAAGTCAACTTCATGGATGGCAGGTGAGTATAGGGAAAGTTGGGGTCCAGAGAGAAGTGGGGTGAGAAGCACCCCCCACTGAGACTGTCCCCTTGCAGGTGGCACCGCGTGGCAGTCAGTGTGGATGGCAGGATGGTGACTCTGGTGGCTGACTGTGAGCCTCAGCCCCCCACGTTGGGCCAGGGGCCTCGATTCATTAGCACAGCTGGGCTCACCGTGTTGGGGACCCAGGACCTCGGGGAGGAGACTTTTGAGGTAGGGCTTCAGTGATAGGGGAAACCAAGGCAGAGGATGGGGGGGAGTTCTGTCCACAGCCTGAATGTGGAGCCGAGATAGGAAAAGGGAGATGTCCAGTGTGCATCTTCATGGCATGTGAGACTGTAGAGCCACAAAACGATAGTGCATGATGGCACGTACTTGACTTGTGGGGGGAGAATAAGCTGGTGACGTGGGACTGCCCTGGTTGTTATGATGTGCAACTGTGTGAGGGTGGTTGTGATGTTGGGTGCTGGCAAGGCATGGCGTTGGGTGGCTGGTGACAGATGTGCTTTTGGTGTGGTGACTGTGCGGTGTGTGGTTGTGATGGGTGTCCCCTCCAGTGGGCCAGGGACCACGTCCATCCTGTTCTCCTCCTTATCCCCAAAGCCTGGAAGGGCACCTGGCACATATTAAGGGTCACCATGTGCCGAGAGTGAAGGAATGAATGTGCCTCTGATGAGACATGTTGTGGGGTGTTGTTTGCAGTTGTGGTCTGGGGTGACCACAATAGAATCTTCCTCCTCTCAATTTTGAGGGGCAGAGGGCTTGCTGGGGCTGTGGTGGGGCCACCCCCTCCTTATACTAGGGTGCTCTGGGTGGAGGGAGCCTTGGTGCTTGGGATGGGGTGTCAGAGTCAGCCTGCGGCTTCCTTCCTCTCACCCCCATCCTGTCCCCAGGGAGATATTCAGGAGTTGCTGATAAGCCCGGATCCTCAGGCTGCCTTCCAGGCCTGTGAGCGATACCTTCCTGGCTGTGACAACCTGGACCCTAAAACCACAGGGGTGAGTGAGGCGCTTGTCCTGAGGTCACAGGCTGAGTCATCCCTGGCTCCAGGTCCCAGGAATGAGTGAATTCTGACCCCTGTCCATGGGACAGAGTGACTCCTGCCCTCAAAAAGATCCTAGGCATGAGTGACCTTGACCTGGGTCACATAACTGGGTGATTCCAAGCCCCAGATCATATGATTGACCTTAGGTCACAGGGCCGAGTGAGCCCTGGTTTCAAAACAGGACCAATGGGCCATGTGCCAGCATGGTCCCAGATGATTGAGTGATGGAGCCTCCATTGAGGAGCTCTGGACCTGATGGGGGTCCTCTTCCCAGGTTCCCCAGGGTGAGCCAGAAACTCCTCCTCCTCGACGGAAGGGGAAGGGAAAAGGGAAGAAAAAAGGGCGAGGTCGTAAGGGGAAGGGCAGGAAGAAGAAGAACAAGGAAACTTTGACGCCAAGCCCACCTCCTGGCTCCCTGGAGAACCAGGTAAGGGATCTTCAGCCACTCACCTCTGCTCTTTGCCTGACCTCTGGTCTCCGATTCCCAGTGATCGCTGGTGCCTGACCTTTGACTCCAGTCCCTGACCTTTGACTTTTCTCAGCTGACTCATAACTGTGTGTGTGTGTGTGTGTGTGTGTGTGTGTGTGTGTGTTGTGGGGGCTGATGCTGTCTTACGAGTTTTCCCATCTCTGCACCCCAACATCCAGTTTTAGGGATTGGAGAGGAAGGGGGCATACCCAGATGAGTACCTTATTGTTAGGGGTTTCTTGATGAAGGCTACTAAGGGCAGCCATTGGCTGGAGTGAATAATGGGTTCATTAGTTAGAGTCATTGTTTGGGGTTGACTTGTTGGGACCATTGGTGTGGGTTATTCATTGGGGGGTTCTAATTTGGGGGCATTATTTGGCTTCCCTGAAGGAGATTGCTGGTTGTGGGGGTCGCTATAGGGAGATATTGATTGAGGTCCATGTTTGGGAGGTTCCTAGGTGGAGATCATTGTTGGAAGTCATTGACAGAGGCCACTGTTGGTGTTACTGGTATCACTGGTTTAGGGTTAATGGTGGGAGGTCATTGCTGGCGATCATCAGTTGGGAAGGTAGGTCATCAGTAGGGGACCACTGATTAAAAGGTGTTAGTGGGGTCACCAACTGGAATCACCAGTTAAAGGAATGACTTTCAAGGGGTCGTGTTTGAGATAATTGGTTTGGGAGTCCCTGATGTGTTCCTAGTTGGGAAGTCGTTGATGGGTCATTGGTTAGTGAAATTACTGTTTGAGGGTCATTGGCTGCGGAGTAATAGTTGGGCTCACTCATGGGTGTTCATTGTTAGAGGGTCACTAGTTAAGGGAATCATTGATTAAGGGGTCACTGGTGGGGCTTATTAGTTGAGGGGCCACGAGCTAGTGCTTATTGTGGAAGAAGGAGGTCACTGGTTGTGGTCATTTGTTGGGAAGGTCACTGGATGGGAGAATAACTGGTTGGGGCCATTGACTGGGGGACCACTGATGGGCCACTGGTTATGGGAATAACTGCTGTGAGGCCAATGATGTGAGTTACTAGTTGGAGGGGTCATTGGTTAAGTCCCTTAGTGGGGAATCATTAGTCAGGGATTATTGATGGGGGTCATTAATTGGAGTTACTGGAGTTAATAATGGGTCACTGGTTGTAGGAATAATTGGAGGCCATTCATAGGGGATCATTAGCTGGTGGATCACTGGGTAGGCATCCTTGGTGCAGACCCTTGACTGAGGTCCCTAGTTGGTGGAGAGTCATTGGTTGCACTACATCTGTTCTCAGCATCAATGGAGAGAAAGAAATGATCACTCGTGCCCAGAAAAAGAACCCCTCCCCAACTCCTTCCTCAGCCCCAGCCCCTCACCTGGGCCTCTCCAACCCTCTTTGTGCCCTTGACCAAATTCCTCTGAAGCTGTTCAAGCCTCTCTGATTGAGGCCTGGCTGGCTGACCACTGAGTCCTGCCTTGGGAGAAGACACATAGGATAGGCTTCTAGGAGTCTGGCGCTGGGTATTGGACCTTGACTCTGATCACTGGGCTCTGGAGCCAGCCCCGCTTTGCCTTCTAGGTCTCCCAGACCTGGCCCTGCCTTGCTCCTGCTCCAAACAAGAGGCCTCCCCTGCTGGCTGTTTTTGTCTAGTCCGCACACATTTGCCTCCACTGGCCAGCTCCCTTACCTTACACCCCTGTAGCATTTTTGGGGAATCCTCTTCTGTTCCCCTCCCCAGACTAGGCACTCCTGGGGAGCAGAGTCTGTCTCCTCTTTTTGTCTTTATTGGACTCACCCCAGACCTGATACTCCTGTCCCTGTTGCAGACCTCTACCGACATCCCCAAAACAGAGACACCAGCTTCAACTCTGCCTCCAACTCCCACACCTTTGGTCATCACCACCACTGTGACCGTTGGCCGCAATGTCACCATGCTAGAGGTCAGTGGGAAGTGGAGAGGGCTGGAAGGGAAAGTCCTGGGGCAGTGGTGGCAGTGGACAATGAGGAGGCCAGGGGCAAACTTTTGTCTGCTCCAATGTCCGCAGGGGGGCCTGGACCCTGACAAAGGAACTGAACTCAGAACGCTGGAGACTAAGTTAGCCACAGAGGACAGAGAAGGAGATGGCCCCACCATCGGCCCTGACTTCCGGGCAGCAGAACTGCCATCACAGCCTCAGTTCCAGATCTTTCCTGTGAGTCTGAGGATTTGGGCTGTGGGGGGATGGGAGGTGGCAGGGAGGTGGCAGGGAGTCCTGCAGAGAGCTGCATACCACATTTTCTCTTTGCCTTCTTTTTATCTTGCCTAGAATGCCTTCCCACCACCCCACTGTAATCAACAAATTAGCACACTGCTAATGAGACAGGAGCTGTGCTAATGGATGGCTCTGTGGGTAGGATGGTGTGTTGGGCTTTTCGTCCAAGCAGGATGAGAAGCCACTTGAAACGGAGCAAGATCTGATCTGGAGCTTTAAATTCCTTCTGGCTGCTGAACAGCATATGGACTGTAGGGGGAGCCAGAGGGGCAGCAGGGAAACCAGTAGTCTATGCAACAACAGCCTGGTGACCTGGATGAGGGTCGTGGCAGTGGGGATAGAGGGAAGTGGACAGATTTGGACCATGCTCCACTTGGGTCTTGCTGCTGGAGATGGAGAAAGATGCAAGAACGGCTTGGTGGATGCATGGTGGCACCTTTGAGTAAAATGGGGAAGCCTGAAGAAAGAGCAGGTGGATAGTCTCAGGAATCTCATTTGGGACGTGCTAAATGGGCAACCCCTGCTTGGCCATGGAGATGTCGAGTGGGTGATTGGTTAGAAGATTCTGGAGTTCAAGGGACATGATGTAGGCTGGAGATAAGACTCAGAAATCAACACCAGAGTGATGCTGCCTTTAGCCAAGGGATTGGATAAGACTGCTTAGGAAAATAGTGCAGACAGGGAAAGAGCCCAGGTTCTAGCCTGGGTGTTGGACAGGGGAGGAAGGAAATAATCATAGCCAACTTACCCTGAGTGCTGGTTATATCCTAACCATTGTTTTTCATTTATTCTTCTTCCCATGGGATATATACAATTATCATTCACCTACTGACCCTGCAGAGGAGGCCATAGGAGTTGAATAAGTTGCTCCCCATCATTCAACTAGTGAGAGGCAGCTCCAGGCTTAGGACCCTACAGCATGCTCCAAAGTCCACACTCTCCTCTTTGACCCTGGCCAGGACTCACATCTTTTATTGTCTTCATTCCCCTGCCCCAGGGTGCTGGAGAGAAAGGAGCAAAAGGAGAACCAGCAGTGATTGAGCAGGTGAGGGGCCTGGGGCTAGGAGGAGGTGGAGGAGTCTGGGCTCGGATGGGGGTCACACTCATTTCTCCCTCAGGGACAGCAGTTCGAGGGACCTCCAGGAGCCCCAGGACCCCGAGTGAGTCATGGCTGCATCCCCCCCCTTCCTTTCTCTTCTAGTTGGGGTGTGTGAGCCCCTGGGGTGAAGGGCTGGGGTATAATGTTGTCATATGATTAAAAGATTATTGCATGTTTGAGTCTCATAGAATGAGTCAAAATAGGGGTTGGGATGTAAAGTGGGGGATAGATGTGGGTCAGTATAGTATTGAGGGGTCAGAGATGGCTCAGTGATGGGTAAGGAGGTGTGTACGGGGTCAGGGTCAGTGGTGGGTTAGAAGTTGGCTTGGCTCAAGCTTTGCACATCTTAGAACTTTTGTTCCTCTGTCCTCAACAGGGGGTGGTTGGCCCCTCAGGCCCCCCAGGCCCCCCAGGATTCCCTGGAGACCGTGGTCTACCGGTAAGAAACTCCCCCTGGGTTATATCCTTCTGGGGGAGTGAGGTTTCAGGCTGTGAAGTGGCAATTGGGAACTTGTATGTCTGAACACAGATCTGAGAGTCAGGGACTGAGGACATCATGCTGAAGCTGGCATTGACCTCACCCGCTCATCTCTTTCCCCATCTGTGAATCGTCGCCCGGCTTCTATCTCTGGGGGTCTTCCCCTGCTTTTCTCTTCCATCTGTCTCTATCCCTGAGTGTCTTTCATCTCTGTCTTTCTCCCTATGTCTCTGTCTTTCTCTCTCCCTTGCCTCTATCCCTCAGCCTCGCCATCTCTCTTTCCTCTCTCTTTGTCTTTCCGTGCCCCTTTCCCTCCATCTTTCTACCTCTGTCTTCTTTGTCTCTCCATCTCTGCCACTTTTTATGACTCTCCCTCCTTGTCTCTGTCTTTGTCTTGCCTACTCTCTTTCTTGCTCTCCCTGCCTCTGTCTTTCTGTCTCTCTCCCCTCTCCCCCTCCATCTCTCTCATCTCGGTCTCTGTCTGTCCATCTCTCTGCCTCCATCCCCATGTGTGTCTCTCCTTCTCTCAGGGTCCTGCTGGCCTTCCAGGAATCCCTGGCATCGATGGGATCCGGGGTCTACCAGGCACTGTGATCATGATGCCGGTAAGAAGGAGATAGGGTGGCACATCCTTGGGGGTTTAGTCCTGACCCAGGAGGGGGCCTCTCCTTGGGCTCCCCTCTTGACTACTTGCCCCTAGTTCCAGTTTGCAAGCAGTTCCCTCAAAGGACCCCCAGTCTCCTTCCAGCAAGCCCAGGCTCAGGCAGTACTGCAACAAGCTCAGGTGAGTAGAGGATAATCAGGGACAAACAGGGGCTAAGGGGAGGACATTGAGAGAGTGACAGAGGGGAGGGATAATGAAGGCTAGTCAAGAGGCAGGGGAGGGATAATGAAGGCTAGTCAAGAGGCAGGTGGATATTTGTTGCCTGAAGATGCCTTTTGGGAGGGTGTTGGGGTTTTGGGGAGACCTGAAGTTCTGTTTCCCTCCATCTTTCCAGCTGTCTATGAAAGGTCCCCCTGGCCCAGTAGGGCTCACTGGGCGCCCAGGCCCTGTGGTGAGTAGGGTGTCTTTACGGAGGAGGGGGGATACCTCAGTGGAGGGGGGAACCTCCCTCTAACTCCATTACCTCATCTCTCTTCCTCCAAGGGTCTCCCTGGGTATCCTGGTCGGAAAGGAGAGATGGGAGAAATGGGGCCACAGGTGAGATTGGTGGGGATGGGGACAAGATTGGATGGGAAGGGCCTTCTCCCAGAGCTATTTGAGGACAATGACAAAGGGGCTGAGGATACCTTTGCAATTACTGCCCTTCCTAGAGAATGATTTAAAATAAGTCCTTCCTCCTTCTTATTCTCCTTTTTCTTCCTCTTTTTCCCCCCCTTTAGGGTCCCCGAGGCCTTCAAGGACCTCTCGGGCCCCCTGGCCGGGAGGGAAAGATGGTGAGTAACTTGTAGGTCTTTAGGTCATCCCTCATCCATCCCTCAACACCCAACATGAGCCTTGGCTCCATGCCGTAAGCATCTGCTGGTGTCATTGGTGGGATAAGGGCACTGAAGACAGAGAATAGCAGCTCTGCCGAGTGTATCACAAAGGCATCTGGCCAGGTCACAGAGTCAAGGAGGACTTTCTAGATGGAATGATGCTTGAACTGAGATCTGAGGTATAGCCAGGTAAATAGGAGAGGGAGGGTGTTTTGAGTATAGGGAACAGCACATGCAGAAGAAAAGACTGGTGCAATGAGGGAGATGATGAACAAGATAATTTCAGACTTAAATGCAATGAGGAACACAGAGCAGGACATTTAATGCAGACTGAAGATTTTAATTTTTGTGATAGTGGTGACCTGGACTAGAGCAAAGGGCCTGGAGATAAAGACTAATGGACAGGTTTGAGATGTATTTGGGAGGTTAAAGTGGTACACAGAGAATCCCCCAGGATTCTGCAGGAGGAAAGTACTCAACAAATAGTAATAGGTATCTTGATGCTGTCACCTCCCTGATAGGGCCGCTCTGGAGCAGATGGGGCTCGGGGCCTCCCAGGGGACACAGGACCTAAGGTAGGTGATAAGTCAGGACCAGGACTTGGAGGGACTGTCAGATCAGGGATTCAGGGCTCAGGTGGTGTCTCTTCATGCAGGGTGATCGGGGTTTTGATGGCCTGCCAGGGCTGCCTGGAGAGAAGGGCCAGAGGGTGAGTGTATGAGGCCCCACCCCCACACCAAGCCTCTTCATATTCATGGCACCCTGTCAACCCCCAGTATCAGAGCCTCCATCCTTGTGTGTGAGCTCTCATCCCTTCCTTTCCTGGAGGGCTGATCTCTGTCCCCATGTTTCCACTCTGAACTCCCCTCTGTTCCCAACTCCAGGGTGACTTTGGCCATGTAGGGCAACCTGGTCCCCCAGGAGATGATGGTGAGAAGGTAAGTTTGGAAGAGAGAGAATGGTCTAGAAGCTAGAAAGCCAGAATGAGGGTCAGAGAGAAATAGAGTATTCAGGGGAAGGGATGAGAGGTGAGGATCATTAGCCTTGGTGGGGCTCTAAAAGGTACGTGGAGAGCTGGGGGCTAGTACCAGAGTTGGTAGGTGAGACTCAGGATTGCAGGTCCAGGATTGGGGTCAGGGGCCTGGACTGAATCACTTGTGCTCAGTCTGTTGGTTACTGCCTCATGCTCTGACTCTGGGATCCCCTGGAAGAGTCTGCCCAGATGAGGGAAGGTGGTTTTCTGAGTGTTTCTCTTCTCCCCTCACCAAATGATGAACGCTTTCCTACAGGGAGCAGAAGGACCTCCGGGACCCACTGGCCAGGCTGGGGAGCCAGTGAGTATCAGGGACCTCTGGACCCTTTGCCTGGCTCAGGGGAGGGAGTCACAATTCATGCGGCCTCAGGGCAGTGATGCTGGAATAATGCTCCTACCTCCTTGCAGGGCCCCCGAGGACTGATCGGGCCTAGAGGCTCCCCTGGTCCCCTGGGACGGCCGGTGAGAATGTCACTTTCTGTCCATATCCCTGCTTGTCCTTTTCTCACCTCTGTCCCCTCTGCATGTCCATTTCTGTTACCTGGTTCCTGTGCCCACTCATCTTTCCACCTGTGCCTCTCAGTATCTCAGACTCAGGCTCCTGTGTGGTATCTGCCCGGGTCTCACACCCTCTCCTCCCCCAGGGTGTAGTTGGAATTGATGGTGCTCCAGGAGCCAAAGGAAATGTGGTATGTGTTCTGCCTACCGACCCCTGACACTTTCTGATGCCCTGACCCCATGATCATCCATCCGTATCCCTGTCCACTCCTAGGACCCCTATGTCAATGTCACCAACACTTCCACACTGTGATCCCTTCCATGATCATCCATCCATATCCCTGTCTACTCCTAGGACCCCTATGTCAACGTCACCAACACTTCAACACTGTGATCCCTTCCGTGATCATCCATCCATATCCCTGTCCACTCCTAGGACCCCTATGTCAACGTCACCGACACTTCAACACTGTGATCTCTTCCATGATCATCCATCCATAACCCTGTCCACTCCTGTGACCCCTATGTCAACATCACCGACACTTCCACACTGTGATCCCTTCCGTGATCATCCATCCGTATCCCTGTCCACTCCTATGACCCCTATGTCAACGTCACCGACACTTCAACACTGTGATCCCTTCCCGCTTCCCATGCCCCTACTTTCTCCCCAGGGTCCTCCAGGAGAACCAGGCCCTCCAGGACAGCAGGGGAATCCTGGGTCCCAGGTTTGAGCTCTCATTTTCAATAATTGGGGGGTGACAATAGTCAGCCAAGGTCATAGACCACTCCCAGCCTTTCCACTTCCCAGCTCACTACCCATTTCTCATGCCTTCCTTCACCCCCTTTTTATTTTTATTTTTTTTATTTTTTTATTTTTTTTTATTTCACAGAGGGAGAGAGGTCACAAGGAGGCAGAGAGGCAGGCAGAGAGAGAGGGGGAGGCAGGCTCCCCGCTGAGCAGGGAGCCCGATGCGGGCCTCGATCCCAGGACCCTGAGATCATGACCTGAGCCGAAAGCAGAGGCTTTAACCCACTGAGCCACCCAGGCGCCCTTCACCCCCTTTTTAAAGAGAGAGAGAGTGAGCAGGGGAGGGGTAGTGGGGGAGAGAGAGAGAGAGAGAGAAAATCTTAAGTAGGTTCCATGCTCAGCGTGGAGCCCGATGTGGGACTCCATCCCACAACCCTGAGATCGTGAAATCAAGAATCAGATGCCCAACCAACTGAGCCACCCAGGCACCCCACCCCACCTTTACCTTTTTTTTTTTAATGTCTCCAGGGACTCCCTGGCCCTCAGGGACCCATTGGCACTCCTGGGGAGAAGGTGAGTGACAGCCCCACCTACCACCACCCTTTCTCTTTTTCTTCCTTCAACTCTGTCTGCAGGAAAAGCTTCCCACCAGGACCCTTTCATTGGCCCTGGATAATGAGAAATTGCAACATTCCTTAAACAAGCCCAGAGTTTAAAAAATATCATTGTTGGGGGGGGAAAGGGTTGGTTGGGAGAGACAGAAATCCACCAAAGTTAGATCACGTAAGGGGATATTCTCAGGATGTAGGGGAACCCATAGATGCCAGTCATTGCAAATCGTAGCAAGACCCGTGGGCCGGGAGAGCCCTTTCTCTGGGGCCCTGTGGTGTCATCTTGATTCCTGTGCACATCTGTTCATCTCCGCCAGCAGACAGGCTTCTTTCTGCACATACCTTACTCTGTCCTCACACCCAAGTTCTATTTCTACATAATTTTGTGCTGCTTTAATCACAATTTCAGCCCCTAGCTCCTCTTGACCTTATAGTTTCTTTACCCAAATCCATCTGATCATAGTTTCTATGAAGTGAGGTGTCACTTACTTCAGAAGAAAATCTGATTAGCTTAGTTGGGCCAAGGGGCCCACTTCTGGACCTGTCCGCTATTCGTTGAACATAGTGGGTCCCCTCATGCCTGCCTGGGCCCACCTCTCATCCGACGAAGACGGAGGCACTTCTGAAGAAAAGGAGGTGGCTGGGGAGTCCCCCCACGCACTGTTTTCCCCTCCCTTGTCCCAACTCTCCCAGAGATGGAGGATTTCTGAGGCCCAGAGAGGGAAGGGGGCTTGCTCAGGGTCACACAGCAAGTCTGGGCAGAGCTAGGAAGAAATTTCCTAGCCTGTGGGATATGCTTGTTCTGTGACCTTGAGCAGCTGCAGGTCTGAGTAAGGCTGTTCCTAGTGGGATGACAGACTCTGTGACCCTCCATCTTCCCCTACTGTTCATTTTCTTTCAGGGTCCCCCTGGAAACCCAGGAATTCCAGGCATCCCAGGATCTGATGGCCCTCCGGTGAGACCTGGGTGCCGCGGAAGGAGGGAGAAGGGGGAGGCTTGAGAATTTGGATGGCAAATCTCGATCTCTGATGACTTCTTTCCCCAGGGTCACCCAGGCCATGAGGGCCCCGCGGGAGAGAAAGGGGCCCAGGTGAGTGGCCTGCAGAGAAACTGGGTTGGGGATGAAGTTGCTAGGCAGCACTCATGAGGAGAGAGATGAGGGCACTGGGAACACGGATGGGGAAGAACATGATGGCACCGGTCTTATTTCCATCTCAGGGTCCACAAGGGTCAGCAGGACCCCCGGGCTATCCTGGACCTCGGGGTGTGAAGGTATGTGATACTTGGGGCCTGCAAGTAGGGATGAGTCATTGGCATTGGCTCCAGGGAACCAGCTTCGTGAGAAACGTGCACACGTGTGGTGAGAGATATCAGTCTGCCAGGAGAGGTGTGGTAGGAGTGGGGTTTCAATCTGAATCTACCTTCTGCAATAGGTAGAAATACGTGCATTACTTGGAGCTGAACAGCCAAAGGGAGGTATCGCGGTGTAGTTGTCGCCTTATGGTTGAGAATAGTTACGCCTATCAGAGGCTGGACCCATTTCACTATCAACACAGTCCAGGTCAGCACACCGTAGTGAAGCCGACAGTTGGGCTTTAACTCAAGTGATCCTCAAGCTCAGAAATGCTAGAATAAGCCAAGAGCTCTACTATTGACCAAGGGCAGGGACATTGGAATTCACATCTAATATGTCTAGTTACATTGTAGCAAGATTGGTACCTGTGGTCTAAGAACAGTTTGGTGGTAGCCAAGTGGCAACTCATCACATTTTTTGCATTGTAGGCAAGCTCAGTCATACTATAACCAAAGAAGCGGCTATATTGTAGTTGGTCACAAAGTCCTGTGCTGGCCAAACTAAGAGTTCTGTTGTAACCAGGCATCGTTATATATAGTTGAAGCCAATCTAGCTACACTGTAGCCGGGGTCAGAGAATCCTGGTGGCTTAAGCTTGGCTGGTTACATTGTGGTCAAGTGAATCCCCTTGTGACTGGAGATAGTCACGCTATTGTCAAAACAGTTATATTGTATTTAAGTACAACTTCATTATAGTCATTAGAGCTCAGTTACATTGTGTCTCTCTGTGGCTTGAAACAGTCGTGCTATTCTCAAAACACACTCATGTTGTATCCGAGTGCAATTTCACGATAGTCTCTGAGCTCAGTTACATTGTGTCTCTCTGTGGTTAGAGACAATCACGCTATTGTCAAACACAGTCATGTTGTATCCGAGTGCAATTTCACGATAGTCTCTGAGCTCAGTTACATTGTGTCTCTCTGTGGTTAGAGACAATCATGCTATTGTCAAACACAGTTATGTTGTATCCAAGTGCAATTTCATGATAGTCTCTGAGCTCAGTTACATTGTGTCTCTCTGTGGTTAGAGACAATCACGCTATTGTCAAACACAGTCATGTTGTATCCGAGTGCAATTTCACGATAGTCTCTGAGCTCAGTTACATNATGTTGTATCCGAGTGCAATTTCATGATAGTCTCTGAGCTCAGTTACATTGTGTCTCTCTGTGGTTAGAGACAATCACGCTATTGTCAAACACAGTCATGTTGTATCCGAGTGCAATTTCACGATAGTCTCTGAGCTCAGTCACATTGTAAGCAAGTGCAGTTTCATTGCAACCCAAGCGCAGGGTCTGGGCACCTGGGCTGGAACTGAGCAGCCTTGCCGTAGCTAAGCACAGAGTCGCATTGTTGCCGGGCACAGAGTCGCATTGTAGCCAGCACAATGGGGAACATTCCTTTGCCTTTAGAATGAGACTGGGGCCTGGAATGTTCATCCTCTTTCTCCTGCCAGAAGGAACTGTGGACACAGTGTCCCCGGGAGATTGGAATCAATTACTCGGAAATTTGGCCTTCCCTGCACACCCCCCCCACAGATGACCCTGGGAGGCTGCCAGTGGGAAGAGGGGTGGAGAGGCAGCCTCTTGCACACCACACTAGCAGGCTTTGGAGAGAGGTCATTTCCTCTAAGGCTGCCCCTTTCTCCTCTTGTCCAGCATCCTTTCCTGACTGTTTTGGGGCAGGGGACTAAGTTGGAGGGCCCTTCCTAAGCAGGGGAGGGACTTGAGATCTTTTTTATTTTTCAGGGTACCTCTGGCAGCCGGGGCCTCCAGGGGGAGAAGGGAGAGAAGGTGAGAAAGGAGGTGGTTCCTGGTTGGGGGAGCCCTGATACTGGGACTCTGGTTGTATCCCTTCCCTGAAGCCCTGACCTCAGACCTCTGCACTCTCTCCTATCCAGGGAGAGGATGGCTACCCAGGCTTCAAGGGCGATGGGGGGCTTAAAGGAGATCGGGTAAGATGACTTCCGGATGAGGGATGTAGCGGTTCTGGGGAGCTTGGGGAAGACAGTGAGGGGGGAGGGTGCTGGGGCTAAGATGAGGGCTGGAGGAAGCAGGGGTGACTCAGGGTTTGATACCTCCTTTCTATTCCAGGGGCTCCCCGGACCCCCTGGACCCCGGGGAGAGGATGGTCCAGAAGGGCTGAAGGGGCAGGAGGGGCTGGCTGGCGAGGAGGGCCCCCCAGGCTCAGCTGGGGAGAAGGTGAATAGACCCTGGTCACCCTCTCCAGTCTACTCTACAGCTTCCCGTCCTGCAGCCAAGATATTCCCTGGCCCTTTGCCTTCTGCCCTTGGCTCTTTTATCTCCAACCTCAGGAGGCTGCTACCACACTTACCATCTCTAATTCCTTAACTCAGCATTACAGAGCAATTTCACGCACAGTATCTGATTTTATCCCCATAACCACCACAGGCAACAGACATTTTTATCCCCATTTTACAGACAAGGAAACTGAGATTTGGAAGAGAATAGAACAGAGTAGAATGAGTTGCCCAAAGACATGCCCCTAGCAGGCAGGAGCCAAGGCTTGAACTCATGTTTCCCTGAAGCTCACCGTGTTGCCCCTGTCACCATGCTCCAACCATCCTGCCCTTTCTTTCCTGACCTCCACGTTGCAATTTCTGACCTTTGTCCCATAATTTCTGTGCAGGGCAAGCTTGGGGTGCCAGGTCTCCCAGGTTACCCAGGACGTCCAGGCCCTAAGGTAAGAAGCTAAGGGGTTGGGAGTGGGCAAGGACAGCGTTCAGAGACTGACAAACGTCTGGAGGGCCAGGTTGTGGTCTAGGGGAGCGAGCTGTCCACCCCCTGGGTCACTAAGACACAGCATAAGATATAAGCTTTGGTATCAGACTTGGGTTCAAATACCCACGCCTCACCTGCTAAGAGACCTTGGGCAAGTCTCTTAAGCCCACCAAATTTGTTGTAAAATGGAGATACAGTAGTCTTTATCTCATCAACTTGATTATAATGACATTGATAATTTTGATAATAATACTACAGGATCCTTCTTATTTGGTGTGATTGAGGTTGGTTCAAACCAAGCCAGTAAAAAAAAAAATACATATCTTACATGTATTGAATTATAACTTACAATAAAATGTACTTATATAAAAATGTACATTTTTTTGGCCAATTTTTTGATGGATGAGGCTGCTGATTAGACAGGTCTTTCTGCCTAAACCACACCCACATTACATCACAGAAGATTTATAGTTTGGGTTTATATAAAGTGGAACAGAAACTTGGATACTTGGGAAGAAATCCGAGTGCCAAATCCTCCCAGAGTTCCACACTTTTGTCATCTCCATCTGGCAGTTATCTTGTGCCTGCCTCATTTGACGTGACTTTTTTTAGTGACTTCCCTTTAATTGAGTCTTTTCCATTTAACTTAGATTTGGTCGATGTCTTTCTTTTCTGCATTCCATCAGTTGTTGTAAACTTTCATTAAGTCACATGACTCCAATAGCAAGGGCAACTGACATAAACAGATTTGGGAATAAACTCAAGGCACCGTACCTAAGAATAGAACTCAACCGATTGGAGCAGGAGTTCATGGGAGTTAGAGCAAAGCCTCTTAGCCAAGACGAGTCCGTGTGTTTTGGGCAGTGAGCTACACACGGCAGAAGGCATGGTGTGTTGTTTAAATCGAGGTTGTTGTCTTAGCTGTTATAACAAAAATACTTATACAGCGTGGCCTAGACAACAGAAATTTATTTCTCACTGTTTTGGATGTTGGAAGTCTGAGATCAGAGTGCTAGCGTGGTTGGATTCTGGTGAGGACTCTCTGGTTTGCAGACAGCTGTCTTCTCTCTGTGTCCTCACATGGTGGGCTGGGGGCGGGAGAGGGGGACAGAGAGAGAGACAGGGAGAGAGAGACAGGGACAGGGAAGGAGGGAAACAGAGAGATCTAGTCTCTTTTCTTTCAAAGACACAGATCTGAGGCACCTGGGTGGCTCAGTCGGTTGAGCATCTGCCTTTAGCTCAGGTCATGATCCCGGAGTCCAGGGATCGAGTCCTGTGTCAGGCTCCCTGCTCAGCAAGGAGTCTGCTTCTCTGTCTCCCTCTGCTCCTCCCCTCTGCTCATGCTTTCTCTCTGTTTCTGTCTCTCTATCACTCTCTCTCACATAAATAAGTAAAAAAAAAAAATCTTTTTTTTTTTAAAGACACTGATCCCGGGACACCTGGGTGGCTCAGTTGGTTAACCAGCTGCCTTCAGCTCAGGTCATGATCCCAGGGTCCTGGGATCAAGTCCTACATTGGCCTCCTTGCTCAGCAGGGAGTCTCCCTCTGCCTCTGCCTGTTTGTGCTCTCTCTCTCCCTGACAAATAAATAAATAAAATCTTAAAAAAAAATAAAGACACTGATCCCCTTTGTGAGAGCTCCACTGTTCCAACCTACTTACCTTCCAAAGGTCCCACCTCCAAATACCATTCTTCAACATAGGGCTTCAACATGTGAATTTGAGGGGACACAAACATTCAGCCCACAGCAGTCAGTAATAATCGGCCTGAATAATGACAGCTAATGTGTCATAAGCACTTACTATGTGCCACACGCCATGTAAATACTTTCTATATGTTCTCCTATTTAATCCTCATGAAAACCTTGTGAGGGAGGTATTGTTGGTATTCTAGGCTACAGGTAAGGAAGCTGATGCGCAGAGGAGGTAAGCCATTTGTCCAGGGCCACACAGCTAGTCTAGTGATTGGTCTGGGATTCAAAACATGGTAAGGGGTGGGAGGGGATAGCAGAGCCTGTGATGTCCTCCCCTAGGTGGAGGGAGGGTGCCTCCAAGATGGGCAGGGCAGTATGGATTGGAGTCAGCTAGTTAACAAATATCAAGTAAGCTCCGACCGTACCAGGTTGAGGGCAGTAAGACCAGAGCACCATATCCTGGCAGAGAAACCAGACAATGAATAAGGAAGCCAATGAACAAGATCATTTCAATACAAATACTTTGGGAAAACAAAATAGGACAATGTGATAGACGGAGAGTGACTTGGGAGTGTGTGGTGGTCAGGATAGTGGCAGGACTTGACATCTAAATGAGATCCAAAGGATGAGGAAGAGCTGCCTCTTTGGGGACCCGAGAGAAGGGCAGTTTAGACAAAGGAAGCAGCCAGTGCAAAGGCCCTGAGGCAGGAGTAAACCAATGTGCCTGAGTAGCATTGAGGGGCCGGTGTGGCTGGAGTGGAGTGAACAAGGGCTGAGGGTAGAGAAAGAAAAGGGTAGAGAGCTACCTTGGAGGAAGATGGGGCTGGAGGGACCAAAGAAGCTTCTGGAAAGGATGGAATGGCTGGCTGAAGGGTGAGGGGTCAACTTTACTCACCACTCACTTCTCACCCCCATCTTTTCTCTCTGATTCTCTCAACTCAGGGATCTACTGGCTTTCCTGGGCCCCTGGGACCATTAGGAGAAAAAGGGAAGCGGGTGAGTCGTGATCCGGGGGTCAGGGTGAGGGTAGGGCTTGGCTGGGGGAATGACTTGTAGGGCTCGGCAGGACCATGGGGAGGCCCCTGGGTGGCCGTATCTAAGCCTGGAAACACTCGTCTGCACACATACCCCCGTACGCAGCACAGGGGCCATGTAGGTGACCTCACCTGGCACCCCCGCCCACGGGCCTGCGTGTGCCAGTGTGCACGTGCCTCGCAGTGTGGGTGATGGGCTCTGGGGGCTGCAACCCGTGGGCCTGTGGTAAGCAAGGACACGGGCCTGCATGCACGTGTGTGACTGTGCACACAAATGTGTGTGTGAAAGGGTGTGAATGTGCACACAGGTGCCTGTGTGTCTGCGTACACAGAGCATGTAGGTGTGCATGGTGTGTGCATGGCCGCTGTGTCTGTGGATGCAGTGGATTCACACAGAGTCTGTACACGGCTGCGCGTGTAAGGACTGTGTCCTCCTGTGAATCCACGTGTGCGTGTATTTACGTCGAGTGCGCACGTGTGCAGGCGACAGATCGCGTGAGGAGCTCTGGGTGTCGACCCGAGGCTGCAGGTCACCCAGTGTGTGCTGCTGCGGCGTGAAGTCTGGGATGACTGGTTGTCCCTCTGGACCCTGTAGGTGTAATCACAGGTGTAGCTGGGTGTCCATGATCTTCACACAGTGTGTGTGTGTGTGTGTGTGTGTGTGTGTGTGTGTGTGTGTGTGAGAGAGAGGGAGAGAGGGAGAGAGAAAGGCTTGTGAATAAACATGCACCAGACCTCTTTCTGAGTCTGTGCCTGGATGCATTTGTGTGTGTCAGGTCTTTGCATCATAACTTTCTTCTGCTTGCCCCTCTCCTGATTTATGTTCCAGGGGAAGGCGGGGCAGCCAGGCCTGGAAGGAGAGCGGGGACCACCAGTAAGAAGATGCCTCCCCCATTCTGCCGGGCTGGGGGAGGCAGGGCTGGAAGGAGGTCATGAGGGTGGGCAGGGGAGAGGGTTCGGGTTACGTCGGTGTCCCTGGTAAGGCAAGAAGGGGTCCCAGAGGGAGGGGGCCCAGAGGACTCGGGCTCATCTCCTAGCTTCCCCCACCCTCTCCCTTCTCATCTTTGCTTCTTTTCTACTCAGGGCTCCCGCGGAGAGAGGGGGCAGCCGGGTGCCACCGGGCAGCCAGGGCCCAAGGTATGGGCTGGGCGGGTGATCATGTCCCCATGCAGGCCCCCTGGCCCAGGCTCCCCAAGGTCCTCCGGAAGCCCTCCCAATTGGGTTCGTCCTGCAGCCTGAATCTCTGCACTGTGTCCTAGGGCGATGTGGGCCAGGATGGGGCCACTGGGATCCCCGGAGAAAAGGTGAGTGTGTGTGTGTCTGGATGGGGGACAAACGCAGGAGGGAGGGAGGTATTATGATACGGTGGAAGGAACACAGCCTCTAAAGTGAGTTCGAGTCCCAGCTCTGCCACTTGCCTGCTTTGGGCAAGTCACTCAACCTCTCTGGGCCTCGTTTTCCTCTCTATGAGATGGAGATAACCACAGTCCCCCCCACAAAGGGCTGCGGTGACACGGGAAGTGACTGACTGTGTCATGTGTGCGGCCCCATGCCTGGTGTACAGACCAGCTTGTCCTAATGTGGGGCTCCGGTGGCCGGGCAGGAGGGATGAGCCCATGGTTTCTGGTTCCATTTCAGGGCCTCCCAGGTCTGCAAGGCCCTCCTGGATTTCCCGGGCCAAAGGGTCCCCCTGTAAGTGAGTGCACCCTGACTGGGGGTGGCCTGGAGGGAAGCCGGGGAGGTGGGGAGACCCCTCAGTCATGCCTCATCTCTCTCCCACCGTGTTCCCAGGGCCCCCAGGGCAAAGACGGGCGTCCCGGGCACCCTGGTCAGAGAGGAGAATTGGTGAGTGGTCTCTGGACTTCTGACCCCTGACCCCATTAGGCATTCTAGTTCTTCCTCCCCTGTGACACCCCTTTTAATTTTTCTCCCCAGGGCTTCCAAGGTCAGACAGGCCCACCTGGACCAGCTGGTGTCGTGGGTCCTCAGGTCAGAACGGACCCCACGGGTCTTCCCAGTTTCGCACCCGTTGGGAGACATTTGGGGGGGAAGCGCATCTCTGACGGCCCCCTCCCCCATGCTGGGCCACCTCCGTTCAAGCTAAGCTTCCTTCCTCTTCAGGGAAAAACAGGAGAAGCAGGACCTCTGGGTGAGAGGGGCCCCCCAGGCCCTCCTGGACCTCCCGGTGAACAAGGTCTTCCGGGCCTGGAAGGCAGAGAGGGTGTCAAGGTGAGACCCTGCCCCCTCGAAAATCTCAGTTGAGTGGCCCCAAAGGTTCCTCAATGGCCCCATGCCACCTCAAGGCTCAGAATCACACCCAGATTCAGAGACTAGGAGGAGACACCCCTTCTCTGGAGCCTGATGTTCTTCCTTTGTGCTTCTGTAGGGGGACCCGGGACCACCGGGACCCCTTGGGAAGGAAGGACCTCCTGGACCGCGGGGCTTCCCTGGCCCCCAAGGAGCCCCTGGGGATCCAGTGAGTATCCTTTGCCCCCCCCCCCACAGAATGTACCTGGCTGGGCTGCGAAGCGGACAGGAGAAGGGGGCTCGGGGGAGGGACACGGTGGTGGCATCCCGGGTGGGGACAACCATGGAAGTAAAGGAATGATGGCAGGCGGGGACCTGGGGGAGATAGACCCCTGACCTTCAGTGCCCAGGAAGAAGGGGGGAACTGTGAGCCCCCAGAAGGAAGACAGGACCCGGGCACACCCTTGGGCATCTCTTGACTGAATCATCTCCTCCCTCAGGGACCTATTGGTTTAAAGGGCGACAAAGGTCCCCTGGGCCCTGTTGGAGCCAACGTAAGTGTAACCCCATCTGCTGCGTGGGGGGCAGGGTGGAGGGGCCTTGGGGCATCTGGGGAGCTGGGCATTGCCATGATCAAGTTCACTATCCTGGGTGTCAAACAGGCCCGAGTCACACCCACGACCTCAGTTTTCTCACTGGTAACGTGGCCCCATCAGTGAGATGATCCATCACACACTTACTTACCTGCGTGCCTGACATCAAGATAAAAACCTCCTTTCTCCTGGAGCTCATGTTCTTTCTAGTTGGGGAGATAAGGAGTCAGTGGTGATGACCAGCACAGAGAAGGGAGAGCAGGGGGAGAGCGGTTGAAATGAGCTGGTCAACGAAGGCCTCCGGAGAAGGTGACATTTGAGCTGAGACCCGAGGGAGGTGAGGGAGGAGCAACGTGGATATATAGGGAAGAGTGTTCCAGGCAGAGGGAAGAGCATGTGCAAAGGCCCTGGGGCTGGAGTGTGCGCGGTATGTCGGAGGAGACAGTGAGACCTGTGTGGCTGGGAGGAAGGGAGCAACGGGGTCAGTGGGAGGCAGAGAGGGCAGGAGGTAATGGGACAGGTTGTGCAAGTCCTAGAGGCTACCAGGAGGATTTCCCATTTCCTGAGTGATCTGGAAGCCGTGGAGGGCTGTGAGCAGGGGGACGTGTGTGCCCTGACTCAGGTGTCCCTCTGGCCACTGTGGGGAAGGGAACAGAGTGGCTAAGACATCAGTATCGACGTAACTCAGTGCTGGGTGGCTTGAAAGGCCTCTATCAGTGAGAACTACTGCTGCTATTTTTTCTGACCCTTCACCCCTGTTTTCAGGGCTCCCCTGGGGAGCGGGGTCCACTGGGCCCAGCAGGAGGCATTGGGCTTCCTGGCCAAAGCGGAGGCCAAGGCCCTGTAGGCCCTACAGGCGAGAAGGGGTCCCCGGTGAGTGCCTGCCCACTATATTCTTCAAGGATCCTCAGGACCCCACCTACCAGGACCTTCCCTCTGCCCTGACCCCTGACATCCCCCCTCTACTCCCCCACCAGGGTGAGCGTGGCTCCCCTGGCCCCACAGGCAAAGATGGGATCCCGGGACCCCTGGGGCTTCCTGGACCCCCTGGAGCTGTTGGTCCTTCTGGCGAGGATGGAGACAAGGTGAGCGTTCATGGAGAGGGCGGGACTCAGGGGCTCAGCGTATGGAGAGTCCAAGTTGGTCCTCCCTCATCCCGTTTCCTCTGCAGGGGGAAGTGGGTGCCCCTGGTAACAAAGGGAGCAAAGGCGACAAAGGGGATGCGGTGAGTGTGGGACCCCAGGGAGGGAGGTGGTCCTGGGGGAAGGCGGAGGGATGGGAAGGATGGGGTGGGTAGCTGGGGCCCTAAGAGAATGGGGAAGGAGCTGAGGTGGCTACCCCCTCTCTCCCTTTCCTTGGTGGCATCGTTCTGTCTGTGACCGTGTGTGGCTCTGAGGTATCACATTCCCAGCTTCCCCCTAGGACTTCAGCCACAGTGCCCACTGTCTGTGAGCCAGCCCAGTCTCTGGAGGGACTTCTGGGGAAAACTCCTGATGAGTCAAGCTCAGAATGATGTTTGGGTCTGATCCATCAGTTGATGGCTAGGAAGACAGGGTTGTGGAGGAAGCAGCTGTTGCTTCCTCATGGGTAGAGTGGGAGGCAGTGATTGTCACGTTGAGGGCCCTCCTAATCTTGAACTTGAGGTGTTTTTTTGGCCGTGTTCCTTCCCCCAGGGCCCACCTGGACCAACAGGAATACGGGGTCCTGTGGGACACCCAGGCTCCCCGGTGAGTGCTCCTGGCTTTGTGATCATCTCCTGGATCCCAGGTGGGAAGGGACCGTGTCCTCCACCATGACCCAGACCCAAACTCGACTCCAATCCTGATCTACCCCTCCATGTTGACATCCAACAGGAACCCACCCTCAATCCCAATCTCAACCTGAATCCTGAAGGCCTTCATAGTCCCAGTCTTAACCCTACCCATGACCTTAACCTCAATCCCAACTCAAACTTTATCTTCAGATCTGAACTTGACCCCATCCTACCCTTCACCCCAACTCTGACCCACCCTCCAATGCTGACCCCAAACCTGAACTCAAACTTTGAATCTGACCTTAGCCCCAACCTCAAACCCAACCCTAAATTCCATCTTAATCCCATCATGATCTTGACCTCAGCTCACCACCCAATGCCCATTCACCACCCAATGCCCAGGTGAAAACTTTAACTCAACTCTTGACTTAATTCCCAAACTCTGACCCTTAACCTGCACTCCCAATGCCAAGTCCAATCCTGACCCTTTCCAAACTTAAAACCCAGCCCTGACTATAATTGTTAACCTCAGTCCTGACTTTGACCCAGAGCCTATCTCCAACCCTTCACCCAAACCCTAACTGTACCCTGCTTCTGTCCTTCTCCCAGGGAGCAGATGGGGCTCAGGGACGCCGGGGACCACCAGGCCTCTTTGGGCAGAAAGGAGACGACGGAGTGAGAGGCTTCGTGGGGGTGATTGGCCCCCCTGGCCTGCAGGTGGGTGTCTGGATTTGGGGATGTGGCTTCTTTCCCTGCACTCTGTGCGCCAATCTTTCTTCTTTTTTCCACAGGGGCTGCCAGGCCCTCCTGGAGAGAAGGGGGAGGTTGGAGACGTAGGGTCCATGGTATGGACAACCTGGGGAAGGTGGGAGGGGGAAGAGGATAGCAAAGTGGCCATTACACCCGTTTTGGGGGGGCGGTGTCCCAGGGCACATTGTCATTTTAAGGTGATGCTGGTCATCAGCATTAAGGATGGTGTTTGTGGTTAGTGGTGCCTTTAGGGAGTCATGGGGTCACTGGATGCTATTCTGACTGTCCCGCAGGGTCCCCACGGAGCTCCAGGGCCTAGGGGTCCCCATGGCCCCAGTGGATCAGAGGTGAGGACTCGGTCGGGCGGGGGAGCAGGATGTCTGAGAGGTGGGGACCTCCATTTCCCAAAAAGGGGCTGTTGGGATCCCACAGTCCCACTTCTACCCTTTGCTGTCTCTCCAGGGCCCTCCAGGGCTGCCTGGGGGAGTTGGTCAGCCAGGCGCTGTGGGCGAGAAGGTAAGAGAAAGGGGGCAGGGGGCTGCCTAGGGTGGGGGAGGCACAGCCAGTCCCGCTTGGGGATGGCTGTTCTGGGGAGCGCCTCCCTGTCCTTCATAGTCAGACCTCTCCCGACCCTGACTTTGCTCCTGCAGGGTGAGCCAGGGGAGGCTGGAGATCCAGGACCCCCAGGAGCCCCAGGCATCCCTGTGAGTGACTATGTCCTAGACCCCTGCACACATCTCAGGGAGCCCCTGACCTCTGGGCATCTTGGGTCACCTTGACCTCTGGGCAGGCCTGATTCAGCCACTGACCCAGGACCCGTGGGTATCCCTGAGCCGTGGAAGGTCTCAGATAGGGCTGCTACCCCGAGTTCTTCGGGTTGTACACCTACAGGAGGGTGCAGGTGGGGGTTCAGATCCAGATTATGAACCCGGAGTGGGGGATGAACTTCCCAGAGGGATCCCCTTCCCTAACTCACTCCAGCATGGCATGGGGGCTAGACCAGCCTTAGTCATGATCTCTGAGCAACTGGGCCATCCTGGCCCTTGACTCCAACAAATCCTAGATCCCTTCAACCTCTGACCATTGGACACTCTAAGCTCCTCTCACCCCTGACCCCAGGAAAGTCCCAGACCACTCAGATTCCTGAGTCCAGGGATGCTAACCCTTGACCTTTGAAGAGTCCAGGCTATTCTGACCTCTGATCTCTGTTTCTGCAAAGGGGCCCAAGGGAGAAATTGGTGAAAAGGGGGACTCAGGCCCATCTGGGGCTGCTGGACCCCCAGGCAAGAAAGGCCCCCCTGGAGAGGATGGAGCCAAAGGGAACGTGGTGAGTCCCGGGAGAAGTGGAGGCCGAGACCGGGGAGGGACAGTTGCCTCCTCTTGAACCTGCTCCCCAGCTTCCGTTGAGGGGTTCCTCCTCTGATGTGCTGATTCCCCGAGCAGCCCAGAACCTGGCTGAATGCTGAACGAATGGATGTCGCCGTATGGCGGCAACTTGCTCCCACACAGAATCACTCTGCAGGTGTTGGGACCGTGGAGATTGATGCCCAGTGTTGTGGCTGATGTGGGATTTGGCTTTAGGGTGGAGGTTGAGACCTTCGCACCATCGCAGTGGGGTTGGGGTGTGTGGGAGGGCAGTGAGGAGCTCAGGAGCTGTGGAACCTGAAGTTGGATCTGACCCCTTTCCGGAGAGTCAGTCCTATCTGTGAGTCCTGAGCTGGGAGGCGCCTGGAGGACAGAGTGAGGTGATGTGTGTCATGGGCTTAGCTCAGCCCCTGTACACATTAGACTCTAGAATGTTCACTCTACCAGGGTGGGGATTCTGTGTTTTGTTCACTAGCATATCCTCGGCCGTCCAAGCTGTGCCTGGGGACCGTTCATGTCAAGTAAATGAATGAATGGCCAGTAATTCAGTGAGGTGATTAGTCCTCGTTCTGTCTTCCAGGGCCCCACTGGGCTCCCAGGAGACCCCGGACCCCCCGGAGACCCCGGAGTTTCGGTGGGTGTGAGCCCTGCCCCCCCCAAGCCCCCACATATTCCTACTTCTGTCCCCGTCTCCCCACCCTCCACAGACTTGGGCAAGGTCAGTGGAGCAAATAACCCTCACATTTCCCCACGTGTCACCCCCAAATTCTTAAGTGCCTCCATGACCCCTGCCCCCCCCGACAGGGTATCGATGGCTCCCCGGGAGAGAAGGGAGACCCTGGTGATGTTGGGGGGCCGGTGAGTGGGGGAGCAGAGGTTGTGGTGCTGGTAGAGGGGGGTTGGGCGGGTGAGTGGGTGAACTGGGGTGCACCGGGGGGGCCAGAGAAGTAGGGGGATCAGGTGCCCGGGACCCGCGTGGATGCACTTGCCTCGCCTCTCTGGGGCTTCCCCAGGAACGTAAGCGGCTTCGGTGAGGAGGTGGGAGGTGGCTGCTGCTGGCATGGTGTAGGGGGGAGGCTGTCTGGATCAGAGGCACCCTGAAACCTAGTCACGCTCCACCGACGCGTGCTGTTCTGTATCCGTAGGGTCCACCTGGGGCTTCTGGGGAACCTGGCCCCCCTGGGCCTCCTGGCAAGAGGGTGAGTAAGACCTGCCTCCTGGCTCTCCAGGCTCCATCCCTGCCCCACCCCTCTCCACAGGCCCCCCCTTCACGCTCACAGGCCTCCCCTAGCCCCCCACAGACCCCTGCCACCCCAACAGGCCCCCTTTACCCCGAAAGCCCCCCTCCCCCACATACTCTTTCCCTCCTCAGGGTCCTTCAGGCCGCATGGGTCAAGAAGGCAGAGAAGGGGAGAAAGGGGCCCAGGTGAGCACCCCCCGCCCAGGGAAGGGTCCCTGTGCTGATGCTTGACCAACAGCTGGGCCATCAGAATGGGAGGCCTAATTCCCTCCCCCTCTGTCGAGAGGTCAGGAGGAAGTGTCCCTCTGACTTGTTCTGCTCTTCCCTTGCCCTGGTCTATTAGGGGGAGCCAGGTCCTGATGGACCCCCAGGGATGACAGGCCCAGTGGGGGCTCGAGGGCCCCCTGGACGTGTGGGGCCTGAGGGTCTTCGAGGGATCCCCGGCCCTGTGGTGAGTTGGGTGGGAATAGGGATGGGGTGGGGTGGGATCAGCTCCTCCCTTATAGTCTCTCACCACAATCTGGAGCAGCTGGCCTTGGCTGGGCAGTCACACTGAGTTCTGGCCGAGGGCAGCATCCCCACGCTCTATTTCATCCTAGGGTGAACCAGGCCTCCTGGGACCTCCTGGACAGATGGGCCCTCCTGGACCCCTGGTAAGAGACTCCTTTGTCCCTGATGTCCTGGCGCTGAGAACCACACTGGGCATCCAGGGGCTGTCTAGTGACTGCTGGTGGTGCAGGCTGACCCCTCACTGACTATCCATCTGACAGTCCACCATGAACATCTGTACTGACCATCTCTTCTGACCGCTTATCTGGACAATCTACACTGACCAATCACACTGACCTTCCGTCTTGATGGTCTACACGGACCAACCACACTGACCCTCCATCTTAGTGGTTCATAAGGACCAGAGTGACCCTCTGTCTTGATGGTCTACACTGACCAGCCACACTGACCCTCCATCTTGATGGTCTACACTGACCAACCACACTGACCCTCTACATTGGTTGCTCATACTGACTACAGTGACCCTCCATCTTGATGGTCTACGCTGATCATCCACATTGACCCTTCATCTTAGTGGTTCATAAGGACCACGGTGACCCTCTCTCTTGATGGTCTACACTGACCAGCCACACTGATCCTCCATCTTGATGGTCTACACAGACCAACCACACTGGTCCCCCTTCTTGATGCTCTACACGGACCAACCACACTGATCCTCCATCTTGATGGTCTACACAGACCAACCACACTGATCCTCCATCTTGATGGTCTACACGGACCAACCACACTGATCCTCCATCTTGCTGGTCTACGCTGATCATCCACACTGACCCTCCATCTTAGTGGTTCATACCGACCACAGTGACCCTCCATCTTGATAGGCCAAACTGACCCTCTATCTTGCTAGTCTACCCTCACACTGATCTGGACCACTGACCATTCATACTGGCCATGCTCCAACCCCTTCGTTATCCCTTGTCATCCGTTCTCTCTCCTGACCATCCCCATGATCATATCCCTAGTAGTTTCCACTTGAAATCTGGGTAATTTCCCATTTGACTATCCCCTAATCTCCCACATGAACCTTGAGATTTCATGTTTGAAGCTCACTAACTGAGACTCGCCCTCCTTCCAGGGGCCCTCTGGTCTTCCAGGATTGAAGGGAGATGCTGGCCTCAAGGGGGAAAAGGTAAGCATATGTCCTTCCATTATTCTCCCCCAGTTGCCTCCATCTCCTCCATCTTTACCTCCCTCCCTGGCCAGAGGGCTGGCAGGTTGGGGTCTTCTCTGCTCCCACACTCGTTACCCCAAGGCTCTAGAAGAAAAGTCCACCAGCATCCCCCCCCACCATATTTCTTTCCCCATATGTGCCTCTCTTGTCTTCCAGGGCCACATTGGATTAATTGGCCTCATCGGCCCCCCTGGGGAAGCTGGTGAGAAAGGGGATCAGGGGTTGCCAGGCGTGCAGGGCCCCCCTGGCCCCCAGGGAGAACCTGTGAGTTCTATCCCGAGTGGGAAGAATGTGTTCAGAGGCAGGGCTGGGTGGGGAGATAGAATTGGGGCTTATTTGGAGACCGTGTGCATTTGGAAAGCTGGGGGCTGGAATGAAAGGGGTTGTGTCTGGGGAAAATGGGGGACCCTATCTGGGGGATTTACAGGTCGGAGGCTGTGTCTGTGGCTTGCTCTTTTGAGGGGACTAGAGGCTTGTCTGGGGGATATGCCTGGATCATAGGGGTGAAGCCCATCAATGATGACCTTGATATCCTTTCTTCAGGGTCCCCCTGGTCCCATCGGCTCTCTGGGCCACCCTGGGCCCCCAGGCGTGGCGGTGAGTAAGAGGGATTTGTGGGGTGGGGTCACCGTGGTGGGCCAGCTGGGACTCCAGCCCTCCCTGTCTCTACCCCATAGGGTCCTCTGGGACAGAAAGGCTCCAAGGGGTCCCCGGTGAGTACGTGCTGTCCGTTGGGCTTCCACCTCCCGGCTTCCCACCCCCTTTCAAGTTCACCAAAACTCAGTGCCTTCGCATTCGTTCGTTTATTTATTCATTCAGTCACACATTCAATGAATATTTATTCAACACCTACTGTTGTATTTTATCAAATCTAAGATGCCATCGATTGTAAGATGAGCCATTATTTTAGAAACTACTGTGAACGAAAGCAGTTTTGACAAGGAGACTATGATTTGCCAAAGATGTTAAGATGTTGATTTCAGAGACATTAAAATATGGAAAGAAATGTGCATTTTATACTTGGTTCTAAACAGTGCATGTCCCTCCCCCAGTGCTGTGTGTGTGTGTGTGAGAGAGAGAGAGAGAGAGAAAGTGAGTGTGAGTGTGTGAGTGTGATTGTGTGCGAGCGTGTATGTATGTTGGCAGGAAGGGGTCTCCCTAGACAGAGTTCACTCCCAAGTGACTTCTCCCTCCAGGGCTCCTTTGGTCCCCGTGGTGACACTGGCCCCCCGGGCCCCCCTGGCCCCCCGGTAAGTTCCCCAGGGAGGAGGTCGGAGCGCCCCAGTGGGTCCCCAGTGCCCAGACCTGGGTGGTGGACACAGCAGGTGTTCACAGCATGCAGGTGGAGAGGGAGGTGCCTTGAAAGCTGAAGGAGTCTCTGGGCTGTGTTGGGGGTTTAGGGGGACACCCATGGGGCCTCTGACTGGGTCTCCTCTTGCCCGGCTCTGTCTCCCCCACCATCTCTCTCTCCCTGTCTCTCTCCGTCTCTTCATCTCTCCTGGCCTCTTGCTGTCTCTCTTCCAAATACTCGTTCCCCTGTTGTGTCTCTATTTCTCTCTCGTCTGCGTGTGCTCTCTGTCTGCTTTCCTTGCCTCCCCGGGGAATCTCTTTCATTGTGTAATTACTTCGGCCTTTTCCCACCTCTGGGTCTTTCTATCTCTCCCTCCTATGGGTCTCTCTCTGTCTCTGTCTGCCTCTCTGTCTCCCCCGCCCCTTTCGTGTATCTCTTTCTCCCCTTTCTTATCCCTCCCCACACCCCCCGGGTCTCTCTACCTCCCATGTCTCTCTCATCTTTGCTTGTCTCTCCTGTGTCTCTGCTCTCCTCTCCTCCATGACCACCCCCTTCAGGGTCCCCCAGCGGAGCTGCACGGACTGCGCAGGCGCCGGCGCTCCCTCCCAGGCCCAGGGGCGCTGGAGGGCGGCCTGGAGGAGGTGCTGGCCTCGCTCACGTCGCTGAGCTTCGAGCTGGAGCAGATGCGGCGCCCTCCGGGCACGGCTGAGCGCCCAGGCCTCGTGTGTAGTGAGCTGCACCGCAATCACCCGCAGCTGCCCGATGGTGAGGTCCCTCCCCGGCCAGGTGGGCAGGAAGCCTGCGGGGTCCCGCCCCTGCTCACTCACCTGCTTGGCTCTACGGCAGGGGAATACTGGATTGACCCCAACCAGGGCTGTGCCAGGGACTCGCTCAGGGTTTTCTGCAACTTCACTGCAGGAGGGGAGACCTGCCTCTATCCCGACAAGAAGTTTGAGATGGTGAGTCCCTGGGGGAGGCGGGGAGAAAGGGGGTCCGGAAACCACCTCAACCCCCTCCACCACCACCAAAGGCTCTACATCCCCTGACTCCCCTCCCCGCCCAGACACGCACCAGGCTTTGTCTGGGACCTTACTCTTCCTTCAACCAACATTTATTGAGCACCTGCTGTATGCCAAGTCCTGTGAAGGGCTGGGACTACAGCAGAGAATTAAAAAAAAAAACCAAAAAAACCCCAAAAAACAAAAACCCTCTGTTTTTATAGCTTGTCATCTATGAGGAAAGATAGACCAAAAAACCTAGTTAAGAAAGCGGAAATGGTGGCAAGCCTTTATATAGGGTGTAAGTGTGCCAGGCTGTTCTGAGGACTTAACTGCATTAGCACTGAGTCCCAGCCACCTGGTGTGGGGTGCAGGTGCCGTCATCCCCAGAGAGGGTAACTAAGGCACAGAGGAGTGACGGGATCACCCCAAGGCAGGCTGGCTCCAGAGACGCAGCCCTCCACCACCACCTCCTGACCCGCTGTCTCATAGGCCCACAGACGCATTGCCCTCCAGGCTGTGGGTTGGGAGGTGAGGCCCCCTGGTCCCCCAGGAATACTGGGGTTCTCCGTCAGGGAGCCCTGAGCCTCCCGGGCTCCCAGCTCCAGCACCAGGCTGAGCAGCGGAGGGCAGCGGGCAAGCCGCGCCCGCTCTAGAACCCTGGGTTGGGATAGAGACGTCACCTCAGTTGTTTTTATCTGTAAAATGGGGCCGAAGACAGTATCTGCCTCAGGATGGCTGTGCCATCAAGGCGCTGACGCACATGTCGGGTGCGATGAGAAAATACAGACAGCGTGTGGGCCTGTGCTAACTAACACCTCTGCGGCCGGTAGGATGTGTGGCCAGCACAGAGCCTGCAGAGAGGCACGGCAATGTCCTTCTTGTTGCTTATTTTCGACTGGTCAGAGCCCTGGTTTAGTAGGAGCTCAACGCCCCCATCCCGATGGGAATTTAGACAAGCTCAGACCCCCAAGTCGTGTAGGACTTGACCTCTAAACGGTTGCTGGTACTCGAGGCCTGAGCTGCTCTCCCCAGCTTACCTTCCTCCTGCCCAGAGGTGCGAGGGAGGGAGGGGACCGAGGAATGATCCAGGGTTGGGTTCCCCGACACAGACCCTGAGACAAGGATTTCAGACCCGGCCATTGAGTTAGGAGGAGATCTCAGGGGGCTCCAGGAGAGCAGAGGGGAAATGGGAGGGTCTGGGGGAGGCGGCCGAGGAGGATTAAAATGTCACCATTGGGCACTAAAGACTCGGTTCTACGGGGGGACATCCGGGAGACCGCCTTGTCCCACCTGGACGGAGAGGGAGCGGAAGCCGATATTTATCCACCGATCCTATCAGTCATGGGTTGTGGGCTGCCTCAGAGGGCGGGTCCCCCAGACTCTTGGGCTACCCTGCACACCAGCCAAGCTCACTTCCATGGCTAGAGAATAGCCCAAGAGTCCTGGCTATACAGGCTGCAACTTTCAGGGTGGGGAGGTAAGTGCAGGAAAGACCTCGCGGGCACCCAGGGCGTCTTCTATGCTCACTACGCCCTCTCATCCCCAGGTAAAAATGGCCTCCTGGTCCAAGGAAAAGCCGGGAAACTGGTATAGCACATTCCGTCGGGGGAAGAAGGTAAGTTGCTGGAGGCCAAGGCCGGGGAGTAGTATGAAAACTGGTGGGAACTGGTGCAGTGGGAGTTAGAGTAGGGGTTCCAAGGGGTGAAAGGAACAGGGAAGACTCACCCCTGTCTTCATGGTGATTGCAGGCTTGGTGGGGGCTGCAGATTGGGGAGGGGGCAGCATCAGATGTGTGATGGAGGGGGGCTCAGAGTATGGTGGAAATCCAGAGGCAGTGCTGGAAGTACCAGAGGCTTCCTGGTAGCAGTCACAGATCAGCGGAGCCCCAAACAATGAGTTGGGTCAGCAAGTTAGGGAGGACAAGGAAAAGTGTTGTAGGCAGAGGGAACAGCATACACGAAGGCCCAGAGTTAAAAGAGGGTCTGGTGAATTTCTTTCTTTTTTTTTTTATAATTTTTAAATTTATTTATTTGACAGAGAGAGATCGCAAGTAGGCAGAGAGGCAGGCAGAGAGAGGGGGGGAAGCAGGCTTTCCGCTGAGCAGAGAGCCCAATGCAGGACTTGATCCCAGGACCCTGAGATCATGACCTGAGCCGAAGGCAGAGGCTTAACCCACTGAGCTACCCAGGCACCCTGTTCTGTGTATTTCTTCTTTTTTTTTTTTTTAAGATTTTATTTATTTATTTGACAGAGAGAGAGAGATCACAAGTAGGCTAAGAGGCAGGGAGAGAGAGAGGAGGAAGCAGGCTCCTTGCTGAGCAGGGAGCCCGATGCGGGCCTCGATCCCAGGACCCTGAGATCATGACCTGAGCCGAAGGCAGAGGCTTAACCCACTGAGCCACCCAGGCACCCTGTTCTGTGAATTTCAAGAGAAAGCCACTTGCTCTGCTCTAGAAATTGTGAAGGGGAGTGTGGTAAGAAAGGAGGCGAGGGAGGTAGGTGAGGGTTAGGCCCGCCTCCCCTCAAGAAAGACCTGTGAGCTGCAGGGAGCCACATGGAATGTTTAAGCGAGGGAAGGACCCAAATCTAATCTCTCTGTTAGAAAAGTGCCTCCGGGAGTGGTGAGGGTAGGGTGGGGTGGAGGGGACTGGTGTGTTGGTCCAGGAGAGTGAAGAGGTGCTCCAGGCTGGAGCTGCTGCTCTGGGGGTGGGGAGGAGGGCGAGGCATGGAACGTCTGAGGGGAAGTCAGTAGGACATAGTCATTGCTGAGTTGGAAGGCAGGGAGAGTGTTGGTGGGCTGGTGCTTAGGGGGATTCTGCGATATGTAAATGAGAAGAAGAACAGCCTTGATGGGTGGGGGGAACTTGGGTTCAGTTTGGGATTTGTTTATGTAACATACATGTATATGCTAAGCACTGGAACCGTAGCGGCAAATAAAACACACCTCCTGACTCCATGAAGTTGATACTCTACCAGGAACATAACCAAGGAAACAGGCAGACTATAACCAGAGAAACAAAGCTATAATATAGTGCGGGGGTATTTTTTTTTAAGATTTTATTTATTTATTTGACAGAGAGAGAGAGAGAGAGAGAGAGAGAGAGAGGGATCACATGTAGGCAGGCAGAGAGAGAGGGGGAAGCAGGCCCCCCACCAAGCAGAGAGCTCAATGCGGGGCTTGATCCCAGAACCCTGAGATCAGGGCCTGAGCCGAAGGCAGAGGCTTAACCCACTGAGCCAGTCAGGCGCCCCTAGTGTGGAGGTATCCTGGTTTGGATTCCCCCAAAACAGACCCTTTGACAAAGATTTGGCTGCAAGTACTTTATCTGGGATGTGATTCCGGAAAACATCAGTGGGCGAACGTGGAAATGATACAGAGAAGAGAAGGAAGCCAGAAGGAACGGATTACCCAGCCCCTTATCTCAAGCCCATGATATGTTAATAATATATTTTATTTGACCCAGTGCATCTAAAAGAGTGTCATATCAATATAAAGGTTACTGAGGCATTTTAAATTTCTTCCTTCCAAGTTCTGCAGAGTCTGATGCATATTTTACATTTACAGCATGTCGTAATTTGGATACTGAATTTCACTGGAAGTTCTTGATCCATACTTAGATTTCATAAAATCTGCAGTTGAAAAGGTAGATTCGCACATACTCCAGTTGTTTCACGCGTAAGCGTTCTGATAATTGGATTGAGGCTCAATTATTAGTCATGAATTAAATACAGTAAAACAAAATAATTAAAAATTTTTACATCAAACAGTAAATTAACATTTTAAGCAGTTTCCATCTCATTGGGTACATTTCAAGTGCTCAGCAGCCACATGTGTGTGCCTAGGGGCTGGCCAGGGACCCGTGGGTGCTGGATGGGCTGGTGGGCTCACCCAAAAAAGGGGATGGGGCAGAGGGGGCAGGCTGGTGGGGGGATGGAGAGCCTGGGAAGTAGGTTCCTCAGAAAGAAAGAGTAGGGGGACACATGGGTGGCTCAGTTGGTCAAGCGACTGCCTTCGCCTCGGGTCATGATCCCGGAGTCCCGGGATCGAGTCCCGTATCGAGCTCCCTGCCCAGCAGGGAGCCTGCTTCTCCCTCTGACCCTCTTCCCTCTCATGCTCTCTCTCACTCTCTCTCTCTCTCAAATAAATAAATAAAATCTTTAAAAAAGAAAAAAAGAAAGAAAGAAAGAAAGAAAGAAAGAGTAGGGGTCCGTGGGGCACCCTCACCTCCTGCTTTGTCCCACCCCCAGTTCTCCTACGTGGACGCTGATGGGTCCCCGGTGAGTGTGGTCCAGATGACCTTCCTGAAATTGCTGAGTGCCACCGCCCGCCAGAGTTTCACCTACTCCTGCCAGAACGCGGCCGCCTGGCTGGACGAAGCTGCAGGCGACCACGGCCGCTCCCTCCGCTTCCTGGGAGCCAACGGGGAGGAGCTGTCTTTCAACCAGACGGCAGCAGCCACCATCACTGTCCCCTATGACGGCTGCCGGGTAAGGGGAGGGGCAGGGGCTGGCCAGGGTGGGGAGGGGCCTTGGCTGCCCTCCTGCTAACCCGCCGTTCTGTCTTCCCGGTGGTCAGCTCCGGAAGGGACAGACGAAGACCCTCTTGGAGTTGAGCTCTTCCCGAGTGGGCTTTCTGCCTCTGTCGGATGTGGCGGCTACTGACTTTGGCCAGACGAACCAGAAGTTTGGGTTTGAACTGGGCCCTGTGTGCTTTAGCAGCTGAGAGTTCTCGGGGTGGGAGGGACAATGAGGGAGCCCCCGATGGGGTACTTTTGGTGCTGAGGCTTTGAAGCCGTCATATTTATCGTCTCCTGTGACTGTGGAGTCAGGGGAGAGTCTGCTCCTCACGGTCAAGCAATATTCCTTCTCCATTCCAGGGGGCTGGGGGCTGCAGAGCCCTGGCCCGAGGGTCCGGCTTCCTCCTCACTGCACCATAGCTGACATACTGTAGTCTGGCTCTTTCTCCCCTCTGTGCCCACCCATCCCTCAACTCCCCACCCCCGATGCCCCATGCAATGAACTTCTAACTCACAGCTGATGAATGCCCCCCACACCTGCCTCCCCATCCCCTGGGCAGTGCTCTCAACACCCTGTGGTGCTACCCTTTCCAATAGTTAAGCACTGGATGTCTCCTGATCCCAGGCTCGGAGCCCTTCACTCATTCCTATTTTCAGGTGGCTTCACAGTGAAGGAACTGAAGTCAGACTAGAGGGAAGTGGGACTTCCCTGGACTGAGCTGTGCGCTCCTTCTGCTGCCTCAGCCCAGCTCTGAACACTGGCCCCACCCGTATTTTCCCAAATGCACCTTGCCGTGCCAGGTGGGATGGGGGCCAAGACGGTGGGGGTGAATCAGGATCCTAATGGTGCTGCCCTATTTATACCTGGGTCTGGATGAAAAGGGAAAATCCCCTCCATTGTATATTTAATCTGCCTCCTCCTTAAGGAAGGCTGAGATATGATGATAGAGAATCTAGCATGACCCCCACCCCTCCAGGGCCATAGGGCACATTTGGCATCTCACGTCTGAGAATAAACCAGTGAACTGTGTCCCTGTGTCTTTCATCTAGTGCTGGTGATATCTTTCTTAAGGTCAGGCTCTTGTCTCACCTAAGGTATCTGCCCCCCACCTGTCTTCATTGGGTCTCTTGGTAGAGGTGGCTTTGGGAGGTGGGAGCATCCAGTTACAATGGTACCCACTAGAGACATTGGGTCTGTTTACCAATTCCGCCCCCTAGAAAAAAGTTGAAAATGGCCACATCTCTAAGAGAGATCTTAAATGTTTTCACCATAAAAAAGTAATGGTAATTATGTGATGTGATGCAGGTGTTAGCTAATGCTATAGTGGTAATCATTTTGCAATATACAAGTGTATCAAATCAACAGGTTGTATGTCTTAGACTTACACAATATGTCAATTCTATGTCAATAAAGCTGGAAAAAATTGTGAACCTATTAGGAAGACCTCAAAGTTTGGAAAAGAAAGAGGAAGGGTGGGAGGGAGAAGAAGAGGGAGAGAGAATAGCTAGATGTCCATGTTGACCTTGGCTAGTCCTGGAGTCACTGGCTGAACCGAAGGTGAGGGAATGGATCAAGAGGTGATATGGGATGTGGTTTGGGTTTGAGATAAAATGACTAGAGGTGAACCTTCTGGGTGGCAGTTCAGGAGATGAGTTGGGGGTAGAGAGAATTGAGAAGTGGAGCCTTGAGGTGAGCCGGATGTTGGGGGGTAGGGGTTGGGTGAGATATGTTGAAAATGGATTGGAGATGAGTCTAATTGGAGGCTGGTTTGGAGTGAGTTGAATGAGTTTGAGGTTGTGAATTAATAATGGGATCTGCTGAGTTGGAGCTTGGGCCATCAGTGGATTGAGGTCAGGGTTTGGGATTAGATGTTGGATTGACATGAATGAGGGTTGATTTGGGAAGCAGGATGAACAGAGTAGAGGTAAGTAGGGGTTGTTATGAATGGGGAGTGGGGATTGGAAGTTTGGTAAGTCAAGATGGCATCAGTTAAGATGAGAGTTGGGTTTGAGGTAGCTTGAATTGGAGGTTAGATGTCGGGTTGAGGTTTTCTTTTAAATAGATTTATTGAGATGTAATTCATTTAACCATATAATTCACCCATTTGAAGTATACAATTAAATGGTTTTCAGTATATTCACAGGCTTGTGCAAGCATCACCACAATCAATTTTAGAACATTTTCATCACCTCAAAAAGAAATCCCATATCCATTAGCAGTCATTTTCCATTCCCCCCAAACCTCTCAGTGGTAGGCAACCGCTAATCTTTCTGTCTTTATGGATTTGCCTATTCTGGATATTTCATATAAATGGAATCATATAGTATGTGGCCCTTTGGATCTGTCTGTTCTCATTTAGCATAAAATGGTTCAAGGTTCATGTTGCAAAGTGTATCAGTACTTCACTCCTGTTTACTGTTGAATCATATTCCATCATCTGGATATATCACATTTTGTTTATCCATTCCTCAGTTGCTGGACATGGCCAAATTGAGTTGAGTTAGGAGCTATGGAGGGCTGGTGTGAGATGAGTTGTGTCAGGTGGGCTTGTGTAGTTATAGGTTCTAGGCTGGGGTGAATTGTCTCTCCAAAAGCCAGGGTTTACCCTACTACCTCTACCACCAGGTCCCATAAAGCCATCTGAATGCTTGTCCTGGATTCCCTCATGCATTCATTAAACATTACTGGGTCTAGGGTGCCTGTGGGGCTCAGTGGGTTGAAGCCTCTACCTTCGGCTCAGGTCATGATCTCAGGGTCCTAGGATCGAGTCCCTGGTCAGCAGGGAGCCTGCTTCCTCCTCTTTCTCTGCCTGCCTCTCTGCCTGCTTGTATCTCTCTCTCTCTCTCTCTCTCTATCAAATAAATAAAATCTTTAAAAAAAAACATTACTGGATCCTAACACTATGAAGAGTGTTGGGGTTCAGGAGTTGATTGATGAGTTCACTTACTCATTCACTTGTTTCATTCTCTTGATGGTTTACTCAGTGCCACACACTGTTCCAAATGCTGGGGTAGAAGAAAGATGTGATGTCTGAGGGATCTTACTGCTGAGGGAGACAGAATAGACAAACATATAGTGATGTAGTGTGATTTTAGGAAAATCAAACAAGATACAGAGTGATGGAGTGGTAGATATTTGAAAGAAGGTGGTCAGGAGAGATCTCACTGAAGAGGTAATATTTGAGCAGAGAGACCTGAAGGATGAGAGGAAAAGCCATGTGAAATTTGAGGAAGTATCCTCCACACAGTGAAGAATCCAGAAACCCTAAAATACTGATGATGATTCTTGAGGGGATGGTGTTTCCCTTGGTTACCTCTTCTCCTGATTTGTTGCTTTTGCCTATTTTTTCACACTGTTCTATCAACCCAAATGTACACCCAGGCCTGTTTCCCATTTAGTTCCTCTCCCAAACATTCTTAACTCAATGCATATGGTAACACCAATGCTATGTGTTGTTTGCCTCTTCCTGACCACTCCTAATTGAGAACACATTTCCCAGCTTCCCTTGCAGTTAGGTTGGGGCACGCGCCTGGATCTTGGCCAGTGGGATGTGGGTGACCATAAAGCCTCCTGCTTGATCCTCTGAGATCTTTCAGTCTGTAATGACCTTGGAGATCACATCTGTAAGTAAGATGGGAGTGTCTCCCATGGAACCAGAAAGGGGCCAACTTCTCTGAGCTACTGCTTGGAGGAATGCTACAAGGAGACTTCCATCAAACAAATAACTTGATTGTGTTAAGCCCTCACGAGGTTTAAGAATTGCTTGTTACAGCAGCTATTATTAATTATCCTGACTAATACAATGAACGAATCCAATTTTTACTGAAGGTCAGCTTGTAAGCATATGTACAAACCAGGAGAGCCCACTGCAGAAACATCAACAGATTAGAATCTAATATTAATATCCTCATCCTTAAAAGTCCCTACCACTATAAATTTGTCACTGGTGGTGTCTGGATTTCCCACGATTCTGCTGCCCTCTACCATCTTTCCCTCCCTGATCCCTCTTCTTGCCTACCCTCCTCATTCCCTTCCTCTAAGACCGTCTACACTTAGATCAAATTTATCTCACTTTCTTATGAAGAACCATTCACAACATTACTTAGACACCAAATCTTCATACCCACACAATCCATGATTAGTTCAACTGACACTGTTAACAACAAGGACCACTGATTGAGGATCTACATGCCAGGTCTTGTTCATCAAATATTTTTCCCTGGGGCACCTGGATGGCTCAGTGGGTTAAAGCCTCTGCCTTCGGCTCAGGTCATGATCTCAGGGTCCTGGGATCAAGCCCCGCATTGGGCTCCCTGCTCGGCGGGGAGCCTGCTTCCTCCTCTCTCTCTGCCTGCCTCTCTGCCTACTTGTGATCTCTCTCTCTCTGTCAAATAAATAAATAAAATCTTAAAAAAAATGTTTTCCCTGGATGAATGAATTTATTCTTTATTACAACATTTGAGGAAGGTTCTGTTATTATCCCCATTTTGCAGGTAAGGGAACTGAGGAACGGAGAGGTCGAGTAACTTGCCCAGAGTCTAGAGCTAGAAATTTTGCTCCACAAAAAGCCATTTTCTCCTTTAGAGGAATTTTTTTTTCCATCGTTTAAAAAAAATTACATCTAGGGGGACCTGGGTGGCTCAGTCGGTGAACTGTCTGACCCTTGATTTCGGCTCAGGTCATGCTCTCAGGGTTGTGAGAGTGAGCCCCACTTTGGGGAGTGGAGTCTGCTTGGGATTCTCTCTCTCCCTCTCCCCCTGCCCCTCCCCCACCACTGCGCCAGGAGCGTGTGTGCTCACCTCTCTCCCAAATAAATAAGTAAATAAATAAAAATAATCACATCTAACACACAGCCCGGGGTTTATGAATGCAGGTCCACTGCCTCTGCTTCTGCAACTCTGGGCTCACGTTGGTGCAGCTATTTTGGAGGGGAGGGACAATAGTGTAATGAGTACTCTTTAATTAGCTGAAAGCTGGTTGAAGTATTAGAATCTCGGCCCTACTAAATTAAGGTAGTTGACAAAGGTGTAAGGAGGGAGTTCAGGGCCTCACTCTCAGCTCTGTGTATTTACCCAGCAACAGCGCCAGCACCCAGGCGGAGGCTGGGAAAACCCCCAGCTGATTTGCATATCCAGCGGCCATAATTAATCACACCACTCACGCTTCCTGAGCAGTTACACCCTTTGTGTTCTGAACTGGGGCTGGGGCCCGGCAGCCGGTGTGGGAGCCGCCTATGGCTTCACTCATGGCTGGAGGAGGTGGGTGGAGTAGCGCATTTTGCACACACAGACACCACCCCTGGGGACATTCAGGTCCAGGGACACACACCGACCAACGGCCAGAGAATCAGACCCTCATCGTGTCACATCCCAGATCCACCGGCGGACTCAGAGAGGCAGACCCATGTTATGCACACTCATTCACCTTCGGCCAGACATGCTGACACACATAGCAGGCCACACACACAGTTGTACACACCCAGTTGTGTCTGGACACACACCTAAAGCCACCCTCACACACCCACATAGCCATGTTCATAAACCCACACTCAGCCACACCTGAGTGGTCACACCCCATGGTCACACCCAGAACTGCTGCATCCTGGGGTCTGGTCCATGCTAGGCAGGCAGAGGGACACACAGCCCCACCCAGACAGACATGTCGCCAACATATAACCTACACACACAGGCTCTGCTAAACTGACGTCACAGTCATTTCCAAGATCCCCTCCCTCACCCCGCACATTCATCCATTCATTCAATCGACAAATATTTATGAAGCACCTACTTGTGCCCTGTAATAGGGTCTGGGGATCCAGTAGTGACTCAAACGAGGATCTCTGTCCTCGTGGAGTTAATACTCAAGTGGGGCCGACAGGCAGTAAGCAGATACATATATGACATGTCGCATGGAGCTATGATGAAAAATAAGAGAGAGGAGGATAAGAAGAGGTGTTCTTTGAGGCAGGGTGGTCAGGGAAGACTGCCTGGAGGAGGCATCCTTGAAGGGGAGGCTCATTCAGAGAGAGGGAAGGTGCCATGCGACTTCTCACGCAGCCGGGCCCAGAGACTCGAGACAGCAAGGTACAGGCTCACAAACAGGTACAGACCACACAAGCTTCCAAGGGCCTGTCCTCACGAGAACACCCGTGTGCCCTGTGTCTAGAGTGCTCTGGGCACCAGAGTGTCCTTTTGAGAGGGTGGGCCTGTACCCTACAGGGACAGTAGGGATACTGGGGAGACGGGGGACCCTGAGCAGACAGAGGACTGGATTGATCTTGAGAGGCTGTCCTGCCTCTTCCTTGATGCTGGTCTTGTCTTTATATATATAGGCTTTTCCCACTCTGGGTAGATCTCTTTTTTTTTCTCTCTCTCTCTCTCTTTTTTAAAATTTTATTTTTATTTTATTTTATTATTTTATCTTATTTTTGTGTAAAAAGCATATAATTTACCATCTTAATCATTTTTTTAAAAGATTTATTTATTTGACAGAGAGAGATCACAAGTAGGCAGAGAGGCAGGCAGAGAGAGAGGAGGAAGCAGGAGAGATCCCGATGAGGGGCTCGGTCCCAGGACCCTGAGATCCTGACCTGAGCCGAAGGCAGAGGCTTTAACCCACTGAGCCACCCAGGCGCCCTGGATTGGGTATATTTCTTTTTAAACATTTGTTTGCATGGATCTTCAGTGTTCCATCTGATGAGTTTTGACAAATGTCTACATACCCTAAATAAGATGTAGGCTTGTTTCCAGTACCCCAGAAATTCCTTCTGTCCCTTCCCATGCCCCCTCCAAGACACCACCTCTTCCTGGATCCATTTCTAGTGTTACAAAGCCGATGAATGAAACATGGAAGGTGTGTGGAGGCGGTGCGTGATCGCGGCGAGAGCCAAGCCATCTGGTCCAGTTCCAGCTCCTCCGCTGGGGCAAGTGTGACCTTCACTGTTGTGAGCCACGGTCTCCACTGTGAATAATAGCACCTAGGCACTGCGCTGTGTGAGGGTTAAATTACTTAAAATAGGTCACTTAGAACAACATCTTCCATGTGGTAAGATGCTAAAAAAGTGTTATTATGAAAAATACATATACTGCGGGGGCACCTGGATGGCTCAGTTGGTTAAGTGTCTGACTCTTGATTTCAGCTCAGGTCACAGTCTCAGGGTCATGAGATCAAGCCCCACCCTGGGCTCCACACTGGGTGTGGAGGCTGCTTAAGATTTTCTCTACCCATCTCCCACTCGTGTGTGTGAGTGTGTGTGCACGCATACATATGCTCTCTCTTAAAAAAAAGAAAGAAAAAAAATACCTACAGCAAGAACTTATAATAAACATGTACCCACCACTCCACCTAAAAAACAAAGCATCATACACACATTTGACGCCCCTGTATACATTTCTGCCACAGTTTGCCTTTCCTTTCCCCATGATGGGTAAATGAGTGTGAACTCAATTTTTTTTTAATTACGATGAAATATACTTCACATAAAATTTACCATCTAGCCGTTTTTAAGTGTCTAGTTTGGTGGCCTTGGGTACATTCGCACTGTTGCGGAACCATGACCCCCGTCCATCCCCGGGACTGTGTCATTTTCCCGAACTGAAACTCCATACCCATTAAACACGATTCCCGGTTTCTCTCTTCCCTTGAATGTGGGAACTTCTGTCCTCAGAGTATTTCTCCGTGTTTACTGCATCCCGGGGGCCTGTATCCATGGGTGATGCACATGGTTTGGCAAGTTCTTGCACTATCTCTAACTGGTACAATATTGAACACGTTCTTTTGCAACTTGCCTTGCTAGCTCAGCCAGAGGCATCTGCGTGGTCTCCAAGCAGACACGAGTATTTCTAGTCCTGTCTTTTCAAATGCTTACCTCAGCATAGCTGTCTGTTGTGCTCATGAACTTTTAGGTGCTTTCCGTTTTGTTCCATTCACACATCTTGGCATGTGTCCTTGTGCACATGGATACGTGTCTCTGGGGTGTATGAATATAGGTGAATGGAAATTCAGGGTTATGGGGAAGACACATCTTCTGCTGGGTACAGTCTTCATGCTAGTTGGCCAAACTACACCATTCCCCTTCCCACTCACCACTCTTCCAAGCTTCCAGGACTCGCCGTCGGGCCCCATGTCTTTCCATCTGGCAGCTCTGCCCTCACTTGTCATCATCCCTCAACAGGAGAGCGAACCTCCTGCACTCTGCAGCCTCAGGGCCTTTGCATCAGCTCCTCTTTCTGCCCATGGAGTCCTGCCAGCTCTTACTCAACTTTTGGCTCTGACTTGCCCTACCCTCAGGCAAGATCAGGGCTCTCCAAACACGCTCAGGGCTCAGAGAGGACTCTGCCCACCTGTGCATGCACCAAACTCTCGGTTACTTGAGGGCAGAGGCTTTCTTGTTCATAGTCACAAATCCAGGGCAGGCTGGACCTGGAGCCAGTGCTTGTCTCTACTTGTGGAGGAATGGAGGAGTCTTGCATCTTCTATGGGGCTTGAACCAGGGCCGCCCAGAGACCTGATATCCAATCCTAGCTCCACCACCTCCTAGCTGTGTGACCTCAGGTAAGTGGCTTAACCTCTCTGAGCTCCTCACGTTCCTCTCCTATGAAAAACCCTTCCCCAGGCTGCTGCAGGGGTTGAAGTGAGCCCCAGCCAGGTCTGGCTCAGGGTCGACCCTTCTTGGTAGGAGCTGCCGTGATTCCGAGCCAAGTTCCGGGCCTGTAACCTCGATTAGGGCCTCGCTCCTTCCTGGCTTGGCAGGGCTGGGAAGCGATGCTGGGTCTCCTTGTCCCGCCAACTCATCCCTCAATTCCCAGGCCGGTAATGGGAACCACATGTGCTGGATGCAGGCCTACCCTCCCTCCTTCCCCCACCTCTTCCCCAGAGAGGCCTCCTTAGTCATTCTGTCCACCTCCCCCTTCCCACAACCTCATTCCCACGCTGCTCTGGCCTGGGCTTTGCGTGTCAGAGGGTGTCTGTGGGCCCGTGTGTGTGTGTGTGTGTGTGTGTGTGTGTGAACCGTGTGCCTTGTACTGTGCATCTGGGTGTATGACCGAGTCTGAATCGCGGGTCTCTGGGTGTTTCTTGTACAAATCATGTTTCTCTTTTGTGTGCTTGGGTAGGAAGTGCCTGCCTCTTGTGTGTGACTGTGCTGGCGGCTGCCATATGTGTCCGTGTAGGAGCTCTGGGCTGTTCTACGGATGTCTACACTAGACGGCGTGTTCGTGGGTGTTTCTCTTTATGCTGTGCTGATACGTGAACGCTGTGTCCACACTGGGGATCTCTGAGTGTGCACTGTGTGCCCGGATTATGGGGTTCGTGCGTTTTTTTGTGTTGGGGGGTCTGTGTGCGTTGGACTCACTGTATTCACGAGTGCCAGTTCTTGGGTAATTATGGATGATTTGCCTCTGATGTTCTTCTACCATCTGACTGTGTGTGTGTGATTCTGTGTGCCCTCGGGCCTGGGAGGTGTGTACCAGGTTGCGTGTGTTGCATGTGCTTTTGTGTGTTGGCTCTGTACGACACCATTTTATCCTGGTGTGATGTTGTGCCTCGACCATGTATCCTGGTATGGAGCCCCCAAGTGACTGTGTGTCCATGTGTGTGTGTGTGTGTCTGTGGTTGTGTGTGGGTGTGAAGCCTGGAAGGGAGAGAGTCCCAGGGGTGGCTGCACTTCCACAGTGAGAAATGGCCCAGGGAAGGAGAGAATGGGACTGAACAATGGAGACAGTCTGCAGGGGGGTCCCCAGGGTTGAGCTCAGAGCTCGGGAACCTTCTGGGACATGGCAGGAGGGCGGAGCTCCCCTTCTGTGGGAGCACTTGGAGGTGTGGGGTTGGGAGCCCTGCACCCGGAATGCACTGGAATGATCCCCGTGGAGATGTGGGCTTGGGAGGCATAATGGTGATGCTCAGCTCACCTGGGCAGGGCTGGGCCTTCTCGATGCCATGTGAACTCCACGGGGTCTGGCCCAGGTATCCCCTGCAAACACAGCATAAAGAGCCTCATGTCTACAGTCAGACATGAACCAAGTTACGCTCTTAGCTCTGCTATGCATCCTCTCTGTGGCCTTCAGCCAGTGTCTTAAGCTCTCTGAACCTCAGTGTCTCCATCTGAAAAATGGGACAAAGGCAGATGAGGTCAGTGCCTTGCTCACATCCCCTCGGCCCTGACATGTTCCTGTGCACACTTCTTCCCTCCGCAGGGCTATCTTAGTTCACACAGTGGCCAGGCCGGAAATGCTGAAGAGTAGGCACCCCTGGGGAAAAGCCCTCCCTCGATGACACGCAGGACCTGGAGAACAAGCACCCACCTCCCTCGCCCTCAGGTGGGACAATGGGAAGTAGCAGGTTCTACACTCTCTTGAGACCAAGGGTCCCTGGCAGGACTGACCCTCTGTTGCCCATGTGGATTTGATAAGAAAGGAAAGATGTGCAACAAATAACCCAGTAAAATGCTTTGGAGATAAGAAATGGAGAAAGACAGAATCCTGATGCTCTAACAGGACCCCTGGATCCAGCCATGCCTGAATTCCGTTACCCCTGAAATTTTTTTTTGGTTATGTGAGCTGATATTCTTTTTTGGTTAAGATACTTCTAGTTGCCTTTCTACCACTTGCTACCAAAAGATCTCTGAATAATACACAGAGGGACCCGCAAGAGCAAAGGCATGAGTAGACATGTGTGGTCTTGATTCATTCACTCATTAAATTCCTTTTGGTCATCTCTGTGTGGGCCCTGCTCAGAGTATGGGGAAAACAAAGGCCTGGATGTGTCTTCCTCTGGCTAGACCCAGGAAGGGGTCACAGGAGACTAAAGTCAATGGCCGCCCAAGCACCAATTAGGAAAAGCCAATGGTGAGCTGGTGAGAGTGGACAGGGACCCAATGATCCTCTGTCCTACCTTCACACATTGTGGAGAGCAGACTGTCCAGTGCCAGCCCCTGAGTCACCTGCTCCATCAGTTTCACTGCACAAGGTCCTTGAGAAGTGATCTCTCTTCAGTGATGGTCTGCAATTGTGACCACTACACTAACCACAGAGGAAAGAAGACCTGTGCTCATCACAGCACTGGTGATGGTGCTGACTTTGAGGCTGACAAGAGCACAACGAGGACACTGGGTATGACCCTGATCGCGGTGTGACCTGACCATAATTTTGACCATAGCACAGTCAGGTCACCGTGCAAAGCAAGGTCAGAACAACGACCACAGAATGACAGGACAGTGATTGTGGCTCTGAGCACTTCACGGCCAGGAAACTGACCAGCACACTGACCACAATACCACCAGGAATGACCCGTGGAGACCACAGTACTGACCACTCTGCTGACCCCAGTAGAACCAGGATTCTGATGGCAGCACAGACCCCAGGTCCACAGGAGACTGACCACAGTGTGATCGGGACACAGATTATTACTGACCATGGCTGTGGTCATAGCCACAGCATAGACTGATTGGCCAGGGCCCAGTCAGGAAAACAAAGCTCACACAGGGTGGTTCTATAGCAAAATCTCACACGGGGATTTAGCCACAGAGATGTTAGTTACGCTTTAAGAATAAATGGGAGAGGGCACCTGGGTGGCTCAGTGGGTTAAGCATCTTTCTTTGGCTCAGGTCATGATTCCGGGGTCCTGGGATCGAACCCTGCATACAGTTCTCTGCTCAGCAAGGAGTCTGCTTCTCTCTCCCTCTGCCTGCCACTCCCTCTGCTTGTGCTCGCTCTCTGTCAAATAAATAGATAAAATCTTTAAAAAAAGAAAAAGAATAAATGGGAGAAGGCGAATTGACTCCAGAGTGAGTAGCCAACCACCATCTTCCCCGGGAGCTGACGAAGCTAAAGGGAGGGAGGAAGGAGTTCCCAGAGTCCAGAGCCTGCCACCACCCGGCAGGACCTGAACCACAGAGGGGACTCCCATCCCTGGGGTGCCGAGACCACCGGGAAGACACAACTGCTACTGCCAGAGACACCCAAAGTGGAGAGACAGGGAGAAACACTCTGGATTCTCCCCACTCCCCACCCAACCTCTCCTCAGGCCTCCCATTGGCTGAGTTTAGCTGGATGCAAGGGAGCCTGGGAAATGTAGTTTGCAGGGGCCCCACCCCTGAAACAGAGCAGAGCTGGGGGAGGGAGGGGAATGGACCTAAGGGCACACTGACCAATGTCAACCACCTAACACAGGCCATGTTTGACCATGACAATAACCATCTCAGGTCACAGCAGGAATTGTTCACGGTCCTGAAACACAGCTGTAACAAGGGCGCCACTCTGTGATAAACAGACAGGGTGAGAGTCGGCAGGGACCCCCTGCCCGCAGTGTTGACCACAGCCCACACTTGGTCAGAAGCTTCTGGTTCGTACCAACCACCATAACTTCCCTTCTTAACTCTACACCTACTGCAGGCTGGGTCTGAGGAGTCTGCGAAGGACCATCTTCCATCTGGGGAGAGGAGGTGGGGGGATGGATGAGATGCCTTCCCTGGCTCAGAGTCTGTTCTGTGTCCCACATCCCATGCAAGTCTGCTCAACTGCATGCCTCACTGGGGTAATGCTCTCTGGGGATGGAGCGCTGGTTGGGTGCTCTCTTTGCTCCAGAGTCACTGATGTCTCCTGACACCTCCTCGAGGAAACAGGTCTCCTGAGAGAAGGAAAACTCTTTGCCTAAGGTTGCATGGCCAAGAAGTGACGGAACCAGGGTCAAACCCCTTTCTATTGGACAACCAGCTCTTTTCTTGCTTGGACAAAGCTCTCCATAACCTGTTATCTGCCTGGCATACGGTAGGGTCAGAAAAATGCCAGGCCTCCCCCATCCCCCGCCCCGTCTATTTTGGCTGACTGCTCTGTAACCCGACTTGCTTGTTCTCCCAACCAAAAAAGCCGCTGAGGGGTTATGGGCCGGGAAGACCGGCTGCGGAGAGGAGGGAGGAGCAGAGACAGGCTGGAGGCAGAACTAGGACGCCCTTCACCTGCAGATGCTTCTCTTCCGAGGCGGTGTTAGTATTTTAATCCTCTCGAGATCTGGTCTCCTGGGTCGTTGAAACGCGAGTGAGGAACTGTCTCAGGTGTGGCGGGGGAGGGCGGGCTTCGAGGAAGACGGGCCCGGAGAATGGGGCGGGAGAGGGCGAGAGAACACCAGGTATCCCCCTTGGGAGCCAGGCCCGCCCAGCTGGCCCTCCCCCTGGGTCACCAGCCTCTCGCTCCCCGTTCCATCTCCGTCCCACCCCCGTGTCCCAGCAGTGACCCCCTTCCCTCAACGTCCATTTCACAAGCTCTGCCTCAGTTTCTCTGTTGATTCTTGAGTTCTTTGGGGAGGGGGCCTCTCAATTTCCCTTCTTCGCTACCCGGTCTTCCTCCTACTCCCCCTACCCCTTGAGCCCCCGTCCCACCCCCATTTTCAACGTGAGAAAGGTCCTGGGAGGGTGACATTTACGAACACGTGACGGGACCCCCTCCCC
>LNAC01000140.1:637648-652055 GCA_002007465.1 Ailurus styani | reverse complement strand
GCGGGGTCGCGCCAGGTGGCGGTCCCCGCGCCCAGGCGCCGCTAGGGCGGGCGGGGGGACGGGACGCCGGGCCGGGGGCGCGTCATGTGGCCGCTCACGGTCCCGCCGCTGCTGCTGCCGCTGCTGCTGTGCTCAGGCCTCGCCGGACAGGTAGGGGCCCGGCGGGCAGGTGCAGGCGCAAGGGGCTCCGGGAGGGGAGAGGGTCTTCGGGGGTCCCGACGGAAAGGCGGTTTGGGGCCCAATAAGCCCCCCCGGGGCTGAGAGGGCGGGGGTCGCCGCGGGGGAGGGGCTGGGATCGCTGGGGAGAGGCAAGGGGGCTTCACATCCAGCCCCGAGCGGAGATGGTTTGGGGGACGGTCTGACCCCAGCTTCGGGGTTCTCAGCCCCTCGGTGACCCGGAGTCCACACCCGCCATCTCACTGAAGCTGAGCGGGGTTGCGGGGGCAACTTCAGGGGGCCTCGGGGTGGTGCTTACGCTTCACTCCCCCCCTATTGTGGCAGGAGGTGCCCAGATTTTGCAATCCCCCCCCCGCGCCCCGCTCCTCGCCTGCACCCCTAGTGTGGGGAAGGGGGCGGGACTCACGTGTGAGTGACTGATGGGGACGTGTGTGCGCTACTGGAGGGGTGCTGGGTCAATGTGTCTGTGTCACGGCTGGGTGTGACTGAGAGTTTGTGTGTTTCGCTGTCCATGAGTTGGGGTGTGAGGGGAGAGGGTGTTTGTACGTGAGGGAGGGTCTGTATGCGACAGTGGGAGGCTGTGTGGCTGGAGGGTCGATGTGACAGTGTGAGGCTTGTGAGCCTGCCACCTGGAGTTGTGTGTCCGTGTGACTGGTGGTGTGACAGCGAGTGAGGATGGTGTTAATCTTGGCCGTATTGGGGCAGCTGAAGCCGTGTGTAGAGGTCTGTGTACCCAGATCTTTGCGTGTCCCCACGATTCTGCCCATCTGGCTGGGTGCTGTACAAAATGTGCGTGACCAGGTGTGTGGCTGTGTGAGAGTTTGGGGGGACCGCGCGCTATTCTGTGCCTTTGAATAAATCGCTCTGAAAGGGAGGGGGAAGAGCAGGAGCTGTGTGTGCAGAGGGGTACATTCATGCGTCTATGCGTGTGTGTGTGTGCGTGTGTGTTGGTGCCTCGTACGCCCCATTCGTGCTTTCACAGAAAAAAGTCTTCCTCCTCATAGTACCCCCATCTCTTGGGCAGGCTTGGGGGGCCTTGCAAAATGGGAGGGGTGTCCTACTTTCCTTCAGCTGTTGGGAAACCTCTTTTCTCCTCCATCTTGGAGGCGGGAGCCCCCTCAAGTTCTCAAATCTGTAGGAGCTCGGAGGGAAGCTGGAATCTAAAATTATTATAATACAGCTAACATTTATTAAGTAATCATTATGTGCTGGGCGCTGTTTCGAGCACACGACGTGAAAGAAGGCATTTAACCCTCCTGGCACCTACCGGTGGGCGTTATTGTTCCCTTCATTTTGCAGACGAAGAAACGGAGGCACAGAAAAGTTAAGTCGCTTGGGAAGCTGAGAGAGCTCAGGAGTGGCAGAGCTGGGATTGAACAAAGGCAGTCCGGTTCCTGAGGCCACACATTTACCTTCTTGTTAAATAATCCACTTCATGGGTGTGGACAGTGCCTGCGTGAAACTGGAAGAGTGTTTTAGGTAGAAGCTCAGAGGGAAAACAGTCCTGGCACCTTCTGTTTCCTAGTCAAGAGAAGGAAGGAATCAGACCCTTATGCCCAGCCCAGGGGGCAATGGGAGGGTCGGCGGTCCGACTCTAGATCAGATCTGGGAACTCTAGATTCCTTGGCCTCTCGGTGAGATTGACTAGTGGTGGAGGGGAGTGCAGAGAAAGGTGCTGTTGGGGAGGTGATTGGCTTGGGGGCGGGACTAAACTGGGTTAGGAAGGCGGGGCTAAACGGTGGATGGGGCGGGGCTAAAGGGGGTAATCCGTTGGGGCTGGCAGGGTCCTGCAACTAGCTTCGGTACCTCCAGGCGGCCAGCACGGGGACTAGAGCGTTATAAACTGGCCTTAGCCCTTAGCCGCCCACCCAGCCTGGAGCCCCAGAGAAGGAAAGCCTCCGAAGAGTGAATGCTCTGTCCTTTGTCCACCCCTCATCTCGTCCCAGAGCCCCCTTCTCAGTCCCTGATAGGTCCTGGGCTCCACCAGGGCTCCTTGCTAGAAATCATTTGTCCATTCGAACAACAGATGTGATTAAGCACTGGGGAGACAACCATGAATCAAGTTATCAAACTCCTGCCCTCCTGGAGCTGATCTTCTCGCAGGAGAGACAGGCAAGAACTGAATAAATATGTAATACAGTGTCAACAACGAAATTAATATATAATAGAATGCAAGTGGTGTGAAGAATCAAAACCAGGGGATTAAAGAGGGATAGTGGTGGTGCGGGCGGCTATTCTAGCAGGTGTGGCCAGAGATGGTGTCTCTAAGGAGGTGGTATTTGAGGTGGCCGCTGAAGGAGGTCAGAGAGGATGCCTTTCGAGGATCCAGGGGAAGAGCATTCAAGGGAGAGGGAATGACAAGTGCAAAGGCCCTGAGGTGCGAACATCTTGGTATGTTTGAGGAGTGATGAGGAGGCTGGAGGGGAGTGAGGGGAGGGGAGGTTGCAGAGGGATGAGACAGGGAAGCCAGGAGGGGCCAGACCCACTGGGAACTTGTGAGCTATAAACAGGAGTTTGGATTTGACCCTGAGAACAGGGAGTAGCACCTGTCAGAGGAGTCATCCATCCATCTGTCCATCCAGGGTCTGTGACAGATGTTCTGGGTCTGGCCTGTGACTGCCTTTGGACTACCAGATAGCTTTCCCTGAGTGAAAGATGCCACTTTCTGGCTATTGGGAAGCCTCCCTAAGATCTAGCTGTAGATCTGGACTGGCCACTCTGTGGATTTGAAGTCATCTCTTCCCTGGGGCCCCCACAGGATGGGAGAGAAGGAGTAGATTACTTTGTACTGCATGCCTCAGGGCCTTTGCACTCGCCATTCCCACAGCGTGGGACACTTTTCCCGCTCTCCTTCTACTTCAGTGACGTCTCCTCCAAGAGCCCCACCCTGACCGACCATATAAAATGACCTCCCTATGGCCACTCTCTGAGCTCTCACTCTGTTATTTTTCTTCATAGCCTGTCACTGTTTCTCCACAATTTGTTTGTTCATTCATTGTCTGTCTCCCCCTAGAGTGGCAGCTCATCAGGGTCCCGTGGACTTCGAGCCAGGCACCCAGTAGGTGCTCAACAAGCATCTGTTAAAATAAAAACTTGAGGGATGAATCTCCCTCCTCCTCCCACAGAGTCTCTTTCTTTCTCAAACAGTGGGACTCTTGTACCAAAGGAGGGGTGAGGGAACAACTGTCCCCTTGGGCCATCCCCTACCCGTTTCAAGTCAACCTCCGCTCTTAGATCGGAGGCATCAGGAAAACCCATCTGTGCCTCAAATTCCACCATTATAGGGCACTGCTATTTGGGGTTAACACCCTGTTCTCCCAGGCTCCTTTAGAAAATGTAAATGTCCCAGGTGGAAGGAAGTAAAAGGAAGTCTTGAGGACACTCAGACGAGTGAATTGGACATTTTCTTCCTAGGGAAGAGGTGGGGTGAGGGTGGGGTGGGGAGTTAAAGCCGGGCTCAAGATGAAAGAGCTGGGGTGACACCTAGTGGTAGAATGAGGTTTGTGCAGAGATTGTGTGTGTCTGCCTGGCTCTGCTGAAGGTGTGCAAGCAGAAAGTGTGTCAATGCCCTGGGCCAGAGCGAGGCAACTGAGGCACTAGCCTCAGGTGCAAAATTGAAGGAGATGCAAAAAAAAAAAGTCAGAAACCAAGATAAATAATAGTTTAAGAAAACCAAAATTAATGCAAGAAAATCAGCGATACAAAATATCAAAATTTTATTTATTTTTTAAGATTTTATTTATTTATTTGACAGAGAGAGAGAGATTACAAGCAGGCAGAGAGGCAGGCAGAGAGAGGAGGAAGCAGGCTCCCCGCCGAGCAGAGAGCCCAATGTGGGCCTCGATCCCAGGACCCTGAGATCATGACCTGAGCCGAAGGCAGAGGCATTAACCCACTGAGCCCCCCAGGTGCCCAAAATTTTAAATAAACCCTGGAACTCCTTCTCCCCTTGAATGACTCATATCGCTTGCCTCATGACCGCTGGCTCTACAGGAGCTCACCTGTAGTGTCCGCAGGGGTGTGTGTATGTTTTAGAACCACGTACTTGGCATTGACTGAGCTGGGCACAGGGGCATGTGTGTGCTGTAATCACGTCTGTGGGTAGGTGTCCACAGTGACTCTTTTCATATGGGTTGACCACGTGCATGTGGATGGGTTTCTCATGAGCCTGGCAACTGGTCTGGGCAATGACTTTTGTCCCCAGAACTCAGCGTCAGTGCCCGGGAGGCAGTAACGTGCTGTTTTCACTTACTCTTGCACTCGTCTGTTCCCTTAGAAAGTGCTCATTGGGAGTCTTCTGCATTTTGAGCCTCACACCAGACACCAAGGTCTGGGTGACAGTGTGAGCTCTTAAGGACTGGGATGGTAGATTTCATTTCTCTGAAGCTGAGTCTGGCTGTGCTGGGAGAAGGGGATTGTGATAGGTGTGGGAGAGCGTGCTCCCACCTTCTGGGGACTCTTGTCTGAGAACCGGTATGTCTTCCTGCTGAGTGGAAGGCTGGTGCATCTCACAGCTAGCTTCATCTGTCCAGGGTCAGCCACAAACCAAGGAGAAACCAGGAAGATCAGAGAGGAGTCGGAATAGAGTCTGTGAAGTCCGTGTGCAGAAGCTTATTTGCGTTGCTTCTGGGAGCCCCCATCGGCTCTCTCGGAGCCTGTTTACTCTCGCTTTACACATAGTTCTCGCCATCCTGGACAGTTTGCATCTCAGCCCTGCCTAACAGAGGAGAAGACGAGGAGTCACAGCAGGAGAAGAAAGAAACCGAAAGACAAAGTTAGTTGAAGCCACTGGATGAAATGGCACATAGCTCCTCACCGTTTTGACCCTGAGAACGTCCGGGTTGTTCCCAAGAAAAATACATGGTGAACAGATGATAAATCAGATTCTTTCTCTTCCTAATGTCTCTAGTCATTTCTGTGAAAGACACCAAGTGAGGACATAGGAGCGTGTGACACAGCCCACCATGGAGTAGTTCTCAGGACTAAGTAAGGGTGTGTGTGTGTGTGTTCAAATAGGAAATTTTTTTTAATTGTGGCAAAATACACATAACATAAAATTTACCATCTTTGCCATTTTTAAAATGTACAATTCGCGGGGGGCTCCTGGGTGGCTCAGTCGGTTAAGTGGCTGCCTTTGGGTTTGGTCGTGATCCCGGGGTCCTGGGATGGAGCCCCACATTGGGCTCCTCGCTCAGCAGGGGGCCTGTTTCTCCCTCTGCCTGTTGCTCCCCCTGCTTGTGCTTACTCTCCCCGCCCCGCACAATAGCCAAAAGGTGGAAGCAACCCAAATGTCCACTGAAGGATGAAGAGATAAACAACATGTGGAGCTACCGTGAATAATGCTGCTGTGAACAGGAGGTGGGAATAGCTCTTTGAGACCTTGCCTCTAACTCTTTCCGGTGCGCGCCCGGAAGTGGTTTGCCGCCATGCTGTTTCCCGCAGTGGCCGTGCTTCTGGGCTCCAGGCTCTCTACATCCTCCCCGGCATTATTGTTACTTGACTTTTTGACTTGAGCCCATGGATGTGACCCGTCCTCGGGGTTTTGATTTGCATTTCATGAAGAGATCGTGAGGCTGGGCTTCTTTTTATGTGTTTATTGTTGTTTGTGTATCTTCTTCTGAGAAATGTCAAGTCTTCTGGTCATTTTAAAATCAGGTTGTTTGTTTTTCTGTTGCTTAAGGAAAAGGTGAGAGAGTGGGGGGGAGGGGGAGGGGCAGAGGGAGAGGGAGACAGAGAATCTTGATCTTATCGCCTTGAGATCATGACCTGAGCCCAAAATCAAGAGTTGGACGCTCAACCTACTGAGCCACCCAAGCGCCCCTAACTACGCGGTTTTAAAGCCAGGAGTGAGACCTGGCTGGGTTTGGGTGAGGGCCAGAGCCTCTGGCTATAACATGGAAGACACTGCTGTTGGGAGAGTGAAGGCCTAAAGACAGGATTACCTCAGGAGTTGGCGGGCCTGAGGCAAATTGGTGGCAGCCAGAGGCCTAGCAGGACTAACATTTGGGGAATGGAAGGAGTGAACTCCTCATTGTCTGGGATCCTTAATAAGGACAGCTGTCTCCTTCCCAGCCTCCTCCTAGAATTCTGAACAGGCAGGAAAGCAGAGATGACAGGAGGGGTGTGGGGCTCTGAGACTTTCAGAGAGACAAAAGCGAGACATGTTTCAGCACCAGTTCCAAACACTTGCTGTCACCAAGCAAAACGCAGAAAGCAGGCACAGGCCAGAAGATGAACGCCATTTGTGTTCTGAGGCATGCCAAGCTGTGTGTGTGTGGACACGCACTCATGCCTTCCTTACATGTGAATGAAAGAGGCCACAGGGCTTCTTGCAAAGGACACTTAGTTTCGCTTGCTTTGTGTTTTGTTTTTGTTTTCTTTTGGGTTTGTGTTGCTTAGCTTTTCTACCGGAAAGTGCCATCATTTTTACCTGCCACACATCAAACAGGGAAGGAACTTTTACCTGAATTCGTATATCTGAGTCCATTTTCTTCTTGACGTAAAACCTATCCACCAAGAAGTGTGCAGATCATAAAGGTTCAGCTTGATGAATTGTCTTGAAGTGACATGGTGTTACCAGCCCCGGGCAAAGAAACAGAATTTTTCGAATATCCAGAAGGCCCCCTCATCCTCCCTCGAGTTACCACCTGCTCCCCAAGAGTTACCGCTAAGCTAACGTCTCTTACCATGCATGGGTCTGGCCAGCGTTGTAACTTAATGAAGCCAGGAGGTATGTCATTTTGGGGGCCCCGCTGGTCTCACTTAACATTATGTTTGTAAGATGCGCCTTATTACTGTTTTGTGGTCCTTGCCTGTTGTCGTCACTTTACAGCATTCCATTGTGTGACTATACCATGATACATTCATTCTACTGTTTCTGGGCATTTGGGTCGGTGAAGTTTGTGGCTGACACAAACCATGCTGATATAAATATTCTGACATCCTGTCTTCAGCAAATGCTTGTTTGCATTTCTGTTGGGTATTAGCGAATACTGATTCATGGCATGGGATCAAAGCAGCGTTAGATTTCGGTAGGCCTCTGGTCCCATTTTTGTTGACCAAACAGGATGCCACCTAGTTTTATGTATGTTTCTGCTTTAAAAACACCTTATTTAATATGTACTGTTGGTTGATTAACATCACACTCACGGCCAGAGGCATTATAACTCATTCCTGAGCGAAGCTTATTGACAAGATGTATTTCCTCCAAACACACGTCACAGCCTGCTTGTACTTTGAAACATGACAGAGCACTTAGCACTGCGCTTGGGGGCCACTTAAAATAGTGAAATCACTGGGCACCTGGGTGGCTCAGTTGGCTAAGCGACTGCCTTCGGCTCAGGTCATGATACGGAGTCTGAGGATGGAGTCCTGTATCGGGCTCCCTGCTCAGCAGGGAGTCTGCTTGTCTCCCTGACCCTCCCCCTTCTCATGCTCTCTCTCACTCTCTCTCAAATAAATAAATAAAAATCTTTAAAAAAGATAGTGAAACCACTATTAAAAAGCACACACACACAAAAGAGAAAACCTTGGCACCAAATAACCAGTGAAAAAGATGCTTACTTACAGTTATAAAAGCTGAAACAGGAAGGCAGAGTGTGGTTGTGTTGGACTTCAATTGGGAACCTGTGGGTTGGTGACTCTTGTTTTTTGGGTTTTTTGGGGGGTTTTTTTGGTTTTTTTTTTTTTTGGTGCCACTGTATGCATGTCCACAAATGACCACAAAAGCCCCATGCGTATTGATTTTGGGGTTACAAATAAATCATAGTCGGCGAGTTTGCCAATATGGAATCCGCAAATAATGAGACTCCACTGTATATCCCAAGGAGCAGAATTGCTGAGCTGTAGGGGTGGAATATATTGAGCTTTAGGAAATGCTGCCCATCTTCCAAAGTCTCAAAGACTCTTTAGTTTTTCCATTTACTCTTTGTATTTGAGCAATCCAGCTGCTCCCCATAGACCTCAGCCCTTGGTGGGGTCTTTCCTTTTTCCTTTAGACATTACAGTGTGTGTAGTGGTAGTATGTTTTGGATTTAATTTATGTTTCCTTTTTTTTTAAGGTTATATTTATTCATTTGTCAGAGAGCATATGCCCAAGCAGGGGGAGCAGCAGGCAGAGGGAGGAGAAGCAGGCTCTCTGCTGAGCGAGGAGCCCTATGTGGGACTCGATCCCAGGACCTGAGCCAAAGGCAGCCACTCAACCGACTGAGCCACACAGGTGTCCCTAATTTGCATTTCCTGATGATTAATATTAAATACCTTTTCACATGTTTATTGGCCATTCAGTGTTCCCTTTTGTGAAATGATTTAGTCTGCTGCCTGCCTTTTTCTTACTGATTTGTAGGAATATAGGTGTGCCTCTGAATCCAGATTTTATATCTGTATCTGTATCTATCTATACATATCTCATAGAGATTAAATAAGATATGAGTTCTCTGTTGGATGTAAGGATTGCAGATATCTTCTCCCACTCTGTGGCTTGTCTTTTCATTCTCTTAATGGAGTCTTTGATCAATAGTACTTCTTAATTTTAATGTAGTTCAAATAATATTTGTCCCCTTTTAAGGTTAGTGCTTGTTAGTGTCCAGTTTTAGAAATCTTTGCCTACCCTCAAAGTAACGAAGATGTTTTTCTGCATTTTCTTCTAAAAGATTTATTGTTTACCTTTCACATTAAGATGTACAGTCCATCAGGAATTGATTTTTGCATAGGATATGACATAGGGATCAACTTTGATTCTTTCCCCTGTGAATAGACCCAGTCAACCAAGCACCACATGGACTTGGGAGCCTGATTGTCTGGGGTCATATCCTGGGGGCCTTCGGGAAATTTCTTAGCATCTCTGTGCCTCTGTTTCCGCATTTTAAAAATGGGAATTGTAATCCTATCTACTTCTGAGGGTTGAGTGAATTATTACATGTATCTTGCTGCACATGATACCTAGCATGGGTTAGGTACTCAGTAAACCTTAGCAACCATGGTTATTATTTCTGACAGTTGTCAATTTTTCCTTCCAGAGAATTTTCAGGTGAGGGGAAAAACATTTTTTTCTGTGGCTCCTGGTCCTGGAGCATTCAGGTTGCTCTAACAGAATACCATGGGTTGAGTGGCTCATAAACAGCAAACATGTGTTTCTCACAGTTCTGGAGGCTGGCAAGTCCAAGATCAAAGTGCTGGCAGATTGGGTGTTTTCTCACTGTTTCTTATATGGTGGAAGGGAAACAGAGCTCTCTTGAGCTCTCTTTTGTAAGGACAGTAATCCATTCAGCCACCCTCATGACCTAATCACCTCCCAAAGGCCTCATCTCCAAACACCATCCCATTGGGGATTAGGTTTCAAGATAGGAATTTGGGGGGGGCACAAACATTCAACCTAAGGCACTCCCCAACACTATGGTTTAGAGTGATGATGGTGATAGGGGAAGAAGGGATACTTTCTTGGGGCATCTGGCTGGCTCAGTTGGAGGAGAGTGTGACTCTTGACCTCGGGGTCATGAGTTTGAGCCCCACATTGGGTGTAGAGATGACTTAAATAAATAAATATCAGGGGTGCCTGGGGGGGCGCAGTTGGTTAAGCATCAGACTCTTGGTTTTGGCTCAGTGTGTGATCTCAGGGTTGTGAGATCAAGCCCTGCGTTGGGCTCCAAGCTCAGCATGGAGTCTGCTTAAGACTTTCTACCCATGGGGCACCTGGATGGCTCACTTGTTAAGCATCTGCCTTTGGCTCAGGTCATGATCCCAGGGTCTGGGGATCAAGCCCCACATCGGGCTCCCTGCCGGGCGGGAAGGCTGCTTCTCCCTCTCCCACTGCCCCTGCTTGTGTTCCCTCTCTCGCTGTCTCTCTCTGTCAAATAAATAAATAAAATCTTAAAAAAAAAACAACCAAAAAACGACTTTCTCGCCATATTCCCTCCCCACCTCTGTAAAATAAATAAATAAATCTTATATATGTAATACGTATATATTATATATATAATATATATGAAGAAGGGATACTTTCTGGAGACGTTTCTGCATCAAGATCAGCGAACATTGGTGCTGGTTTGGATGGAGTAGGGAAGGGGAAGGAAGAGTATGGGGGTACGGGGGTACAGCCTGTAGTTTCCAACTGAGGGTACATCTGGGCCAGGACCAGTGGGGAGCAAGCAAGGAAGCTGGGGCACAAAATTTAAGGACTCATTCCCACATCAGTGCGGTTGCAGGGCATCTCAGGGGAGGGGGCTTGAGGGAAAATTTAAGAGTGCCCCCCCTTGACAGTTTTGTTGAGGTATACTTTACATGCTATAAAATCCACCTGTTTAAGTGTGCAATTCAGTGACTCTTTAGTAAATTTGCAGAGTTGTGCAGATATCATCCCAGTCCCATTTTAGGACATTTCCATCACCCCCAGAAGATCCCTCATACCCATTTGCAGTCCATCCCCACACCCACCCTCAGTTCCAGGCAATCACTAATCTAATTTCTGTCTCTATTGGTTTGCCTTTTCTGGACATTTTGTATAGATGGAATCATACAAAATGTGGCCTTTTTTTTTTTTAAGATTTTATTTATTTGAGAGAGAGAGAGGACAGGAGCCAAGGGAGGGGCAGAGGGTGAGGGAAAGGGAGAAGCAGGCTCTCCGCTGAGCAGGGAGCCCAAAGTGGGGCTTGAACCCAGGACCCCAGGATCTTGACCTGAACTGAAGGCAGATGGATGCTTAACCGACCGAGTCACCCAAGTGCCCCAAAATGTAACCTTTTGTATCTGGTTTCTTTCACTTAGCAAAGTATTCTCAAGGTTCATCCATGTTGCAGCGTATATTTATAGTTTGTTCCTTCTTATTGCTGAATAACATTCCCTTGTATGGATGTACCACATTTGTTTATCCATTCACTAGTTGATAGGCATTTGGATGGTTTCATTCATGAAGAAAAATGTTAGCATGAATATTCACATATAAGTCTTGGAATGGACATATTTATCTCAGGTAGATGGAATTGTTGGGTCTCGTGGTAAGTTTCCATTTAACATTTTTTTTAAGATTATTTATTTATTTTAGAGAGAGAGTGTGAGCGGGGGCTGGGGGGGAGGGAGGAGGAAGAGGGCAAGAATCTCAGGCTGACTCCACGCTGAGCTCATGACCCTGAGATCATGACTTGAGCCAAAACCAAGAGTCAAATGCTCAACCGACTGAGCCACTCAGGCGCCCCCGTTTAACTTTTTAGGAAAGGGCTAGATTGTTTTTCAAAGTGCTTGCAACATTTTATATTCTCCCTAGCAACAGGTTACCATTTCTCTATATCAGCAGCACTGCCCATGTTTCTGATTGAGGTTGTTCTGGTGGGCGTCCTGTGCTATGGTCCTGTGAAACACAAGAATGTCTAAGAGGCAGATGGGCATAGGTCTGAACTCCAGCTGGAGATCTGAGCTGTAGATATACCTTTGGGAGCCTCATCTATAGATTCATTTAGTCAGTCAATCAACAACATTTTTTTGACCACCTACTATGTGCCAAGCACTTTTCTAAGTCCTGGGGTTTCAGTTGTGGAAAAATACAGCTATGTAGGTACCTTCGTGAAACTGATAGTCTAGTGGAGGAGACAGACCATAAACAAATAAAAATCATGTCACATGGGGATAAATATACCTGTGTGAGAAAATAAAGCAGAGTAAGGGAGGGACAGAGAGTGGTGGTGGGGGGTGCTCTCATCAATGAAGTAGCCAGGGAAGATCCTTTAGACATAATGGCCATATCACTCAGAGTACCGTTAGGGAAACAAACCACTCTAGGTGTTTCAAAGAGCGAATTTAATACAGGGAATTGGCTGAGTATAAGGTGGAAGAGTTGAGAAGTCAATCTGATGGGATAAGGGAGCCCAGCAATAAACCACAGTACAAAGCTGCTTGAGGGACCTGACAAATGGGTGTTGTGATGAGGAGGGGGCTCTTATGTGGGAGCTGGGACTTTGGGGGGGGGGGATGTAGCCACCATTGGAACACACCACAACCCCAAGCAGGACGAGTGGGGAGAAATACCCTGGCTTCGCCCTTCCTTCCCACCCTCCAGTCTCCTTCCAGTGGCTCCCATTGGATAAGCCTAACAGGAAGCCAGTGCGTAAGGGAATCTGGGAAATGTAGTTTTCTGGAGAAAGGTAGGGCATGCCTCTGACTTACACAATGATAAAGCAGAGATATAAATAAAATGAGGGAACAGCTATATGTGTATCTGTGGTAGCAGTTCTGGGGGGCACCTGGGTGGCTCAGTTAAGTGTCTGGCTCTTGATTTTGGCTCAGGTCATGATCACGGGGTGCTCAGATCAGCCCTGTGTCAGGCACTGAGTTCAGTGGGCAGTCAGCTTGAGGATTCTCTCTCTCCCCCTGCCCCTCTTCCCACTCACATGTGTGCTCTCTCTCAAAAAAATTAATCTTTAAAAAAAATAGGGTTCTGTCCAGGCACAGTATACAGCATGAGACAAGTGGGGACCCAGGACAAAACCCTGGGAGACATAGACATTTAGGGAGAAGGCAGGAGACAGTGATGATGCAGCCCGAGAGGGGAGAGTGGAACCAGGAACTGACAAGGTGTCTGTGAGGTCAAAAGAGAAATTACTTTCTAGAGAGAGGGAATGATTCCTCTCTTCCATTCCTAACCTGTGGGATAACTAAGTGAGGGCTCATGTGAGGCTGTGGGACGGGCAAATTGGAAGGTCACTGCTGCCTTTGGTGAGAGGAGTTTGGGCGCATTCAGGAGGCAGGAGGTGAGGCAGTAGAGACAGCAAATGCAGATGTGAGTGTAGACCACTCCTTGGAGGAGCCTGACTGGAAGGAGCTAGGGCATTTTCCCATAGCACCAATGGTGAGAGAGTGAAAGTATCAGTGGGTTCCACATTCTCTAGGCTGGGAGACCTTGAAGCCCAGTGGTTTTGGAGTCTGAAATCAGACAGACCTGGGTTAAAATCCTGAGCCCCTATATACCTGTTGGGTTGCCTTGAGTTGGTTCCCTCTCCTCTCCGTGCCCAGTTTCCTCACCTGCAAATAGGGATGTTGCTGTACTTTTCCTGGGAGGTTGTGGCTGGGGCTCAGCCAGCACATTTGCTAAGTGTTCAGCACTTGTAAATGCAAGCTGTAGTACAAGGAGGCAAGGACACATCTCATTTTTTAAAGCTTATCATCAGTTGCAAATAATAACGGCAGCTACTATTTTTGAAATGCTTAGAGTGTCCCAGACACTCTGCAAAGTACTTCACAAGCACATCACCCACTCCCACAGATAGACAGACAGACACACACGCACACACGCTCTCCCAGTTCGCTCTGCTCCAACCACACTGGCCTGTTCCTTGAAGATATCTTCCTGCCTCCAGGCCTTTGCACTTGCTGTTCTCTTTGTCTGTAACTCTTCCCTCAGATATCCAAATGGCTCCCTCCCTTCCTTTCTTCAAGTCTCTGCCCAATTGTCACTCTGCAACCATCCTGACTAAAGTTTACTCTCCTGTTTAGTCTCGATGCCCCTTCCTCCCCCTCCTACCTCTTGTCTATCTTGCCCCGTGCAACGTTCAGCTCCACAAAGGCATTTTTATCAGTTGTTCGCAGTTCCTTGCACATAGTAGATGTTCAGTAAATCTTTAACTACATTCTCAGGACAGCTGAGCCCTTTACACATATTAGGTCCATGGGTCCGCACAACCACCCACACTGCAGATGAGGAAACTGAGACGGAGAGGTCTTTGCTGGGGGTCACCAGGGCTCAGCCCCTGCCTCCGTGTTGAGCTCAGAAAAAAGGGCAGTTCAAGACCCCTCGGGCCGCGTTCAGTGTTTCTCCCTCGGCGAGCCCTCGGCGAGCGGCCACGGCCCGGGAAAGGCCTGAGTCATCGCCGCCTCCAGACGGCGGCGGCCGCGGGCTGCGGGCGACGGCGGCGGCGGCCCGGGCGGCGGCGCGAGGTGATGCGGGGACGCCGGGAGGGGGCGTGAGTGCAGGGAAAACAGAGGAAATTAAAAACCCGCCGGGCGCTCCTCGCGGCCGCCTCGTCGCCCCCGCCGCCGGCGGGTGCGTGGGTGGATGGGGGGCCGCTCTGCACTCCCCCTCCGCGGAAGGGGCGCACTCCCGAGCCCGGGGGCCCGGAAGAAGGTCCCAAGGGTCAGCTCCCCGCCCCCACCCCAAGTTCGAGTTGCGAGTGGAGACCCGCCTGGGACGAGCCTGCAAAAGGCCGGCTCCTCCGTCTCAGTCGCCCCGGGTCGCGAGGCGCCCCTC
>LNAC01000140.1:592821-636066 GCA_002007465.1 Ailurus styani | reverse complement strand
CCCCCCCCCCGCCACCGCGCCGTTTATTCTTATTCTGATTATTAGTGAGCAGTGTCCGAGTGGCAACAATGTACCAGGCTCGCTCCGCTCCCCGCGCAGGCGGCAAGGGCTGCGCCACTGAGCGGGTCCGGCCGAGTGGGGCGGAGCGGGAGGGGGCAGATTCGGGGGTCCGGGAGGGACCTTGCCTCTGAACGGGGGACCCACGGGCTCTCCGAGCGTCTCCACCTTCAGGATTGCTGCCTATTTCTGAGTCGTCCCGTCTCCCTCTCTGTCTTTTCCTCTCCGTCTCCTTCTGTTCTTTCCCCTCCGGTCTGCTTCCCTCTGTCTCTCCGTGTCTTTGTCTCTATCTCTGTTGCACTGTCTCTGACTTTGTATCTCTGTTTGTCTGTCTTTTTCTCTCCCCTGCACCCCACCGCCACCCCAGCCTCTCCTTCCTGGTTACCTGCTTCACCCTGTGCCGAATATTTATTCCCAGAACTCGCTCTCTCTGGGAGGCAGGTGGCTCTCAAGACTGGGGTAGGGGCGAGGGCTGGCACGGCCCCCAGAAGCACGGGATTGCCCCTTCCCTCATCCCATCCTATCCTCCTCCGTCACCTTCATCCCGCTTCCCTTGCCGCAGAGCTTTTGGGGGGGAAGGGGCAGGGAGATTCAATGGTGATCAATACGGTGTCCCCGGTGTCCCGGGGAGAGGGGAGAAGGCAGCCTCCCCTACAAACTTACCTCCAGAGAGGGCCTTCCCGTCCCGTCTTTTCCCCTCTTCAGTCTGTCTGTGGGACTCCTCCCACTAGGTGGGACTGGGTGCAGGGAGCTCCTTCTCCTGCCCAGTGTTTCCTTAACTTCACCAGTTTCCGGGTCCAGCTCCCCAGTGGCCACCCCGCCGCGTCTTTCTTTCTCCTTGCTGAAAGGAAAAGAAGTCTTTGCTCCCAAGGGTTGAAGGCAAGTTGGGGGGCAGGGGGTGTGCCAAACACCGTCCCGAGCTTTGTCCCACCTCTGGGGGGAAATGATACTGGGCTTGTTCCCGATGAGGGCTTCAGTCCAAATTGTCAGATTTGAAGCTAATGTGTGAAACAATGTCTTTCTGTGTGGCTGTCACATCGCGTGATAGGATTCGCTTATCTCCTGGTGTGTTTATCTAGGCATGAGTTTGGGTGTGTGAATGGGGTTGGGTGTGAATTGAGGGAGAAAGTTTATGAGCTTTGCCAACGTGAGGGTCCAGGTGTATCTTCCTGTGTGTGCAGATGTGTCCCAGAGTGAGTGTGTCCCCCATTGTGTGTCCCTGACTGTGGGTTTCCATGTGTTACATGATTCCTTGTGCTCATAGGGATTTGTGCACAGCCTTCTTGCTCTTGCTTTCTGAGGGGGAAGAGAGATGGTGTCTCGTTGAAATCAGAAGCCACTTTCCCCTCCCTCACCCTCACAGAGTGTGAGTCTGTGTAAATGTGTACACGTAATATGTATAGCACGTGGAGTGTGGGGAAAGTACGTAAGTGTGGAAGAGTATGTCTCTGAGTTAGGATTTTGTCTGTGCTAATACGTACGTGGTGTTTGTGTGCATGTGTAGACATGTGTGTCTTTGGAAGTATGTGCATATGTGTGTATCTGTGTCTGGGGTGTGTGCCTACCTTGTATGCATGTGAGTGGATTCTTGTGTGAACCATGTGTTCTCTGTAGGTGTGTGTACATGTATGTGTACCCAAATAGAACTGGTCTTCATTCTGACCCATCTATAGCTAATAGGACCACAGTCTAGTGTTTCCATGAAATCACCTTCCGAAAGTATTATTCCCATCCCTGATCCCCACCCCATCCCTCAGTCTCACTAAGCCTTGCACAAGGGCTCCCTGGAGTGAGATGCTGGGAGACTTCGGATAGGACCTGAAGGGGAACTGTCACAAGAGAGTCTCTAGAAAGGGTTTTGGGAGTCTGATAGACCAAGGTTGGAATCCACTCTCCCCCATCTTGCTCTATGACTTGTTCTTGACTCTGGGCTCCAGTGAGTTCACCACTCTGAGCTGTGGTTTCTTCATATATAAAATGGGGTGATAATTCATACCTCACAGAACTCTTGTGGGTAACAGATTTATAGCCTAGCTCCCGACCCACCCACCCATCCATCATCCATCATCTCTTTATCCACCCATACATCTCTCCATCCACCTGTCTCTTTAGCCAGCTGTTATCCATCATCTGTCTCTCCATCTCTCCTTCCATGCATCCATCGCTCCATCCATCCACCTCTCTATCCGTGTATCCAGTCATCCCTCTTTCCATCCATCATCCAGTCATCTCTTCATCTATCTCTACATACCCATCCTTCCATCCATTTTGTTTATTCAGTAAAACTATTGATTGCCTCCTTTATGTCAAACACGTTTATGCTCCAGCTCAGTGTCAGACATAGTAGATGCTCAGTTAGTGGTAGGACTCTAAGTCATACATATCTGGGTTTGAATTCTGGCCCGGCATTTTACTAGCCATATGCTCTTGGGGAAATTATTTAATCTCTCTAAGCTTCTTTATCTTAATTAGTCAAGGAGAGTTTAGAGTCCCCATTAGCCTATGGGATCCACGAGGAACCACAGAGGACACCTGTGTTTTGTTTATTATTAAACCCTAAGACCTGATGCATAGGAAGCCTATAATAAATATTTGTCAAGTGATTGAACCAACAATCAGATCTTCATAAAGTTTCATGGGTTCCACCTTCAAATGGAAGCAAATGGTGGGGAGCATAGTAGGTGTTCAGTAAGGAGGAATTGCTTTGTATGCTGTGATAGCCAAGCACATAGTAGGCACAGAATAAATATTTGTCAAGTGTCTAAATCAAGAATCTGCCCTCCTGGGGCTCCTGGTGGGCTCAGTCGATGGAACATGTGACTCTTGATTGTGGGGTTGTGAGTTCAAGTCCCATGTTGGGTGTAGAGCTTACTTAAAAATAAAATCCTAAAGGAAAAAAAGTAAGAAAGAAAGAAAAAGAATCCACCTTCCTAAGGGTTGGGGAGAACAATGGAAGTTACCAGGCACATCTGAGGTGCTCAGTAAGAAGGAGGTGTAGAAAGTGTAATGCACCAAAATGGGTTAACAGAGGGGTTTAGGGACCCATGTAGCAAGAATTCCCAGTCATAAGGCAGAAGATTGGATGCTGGTGTTTGACCTAATAAAGGGCCTCAGTGCTGAGGTGGGGGTGACCCCAGACCCTCTGGACTTTCTTGTCTCAGGATTTCTCTCCCCAGTTCGATCTAGAGGAGCAGCTTAGCATTCTGAGAGATTCTAAGAATGATGTTATAGCCCATCTCTGGAAAGGAATGGGGAAGAAGCTTCCACTGTGACTACCTCTGGCCAACTCTCAGCCATAAACCATCCCTGTGGGATGGGAGCCTTCAGCGGAATGGCTCCTCACCTGGGTGTCATAAATCCAGAACCAGACTAAAAGCTGTCAGCCCCTTGCCAGTGGCTGCTGTCATTACAGCACCCAAGGAGAATTACCTGCACCTTATATGTTATGCCTTTCCCATCCACTCACCTTTCCTTAAGGGCTGAAAAAGGAAGGGGAGATAACCAAGAGGTATTCGGTTTGGGAGGACCCTTTTCCTCATGGGAGGAATGGGGGGGGGGTCTAAGGAGCTGTGCACAAAAGGTCTCTTTGAGGACTTTCTGCAAGGAACCAAAACTCAGATTCCATGTCTTTTCTTGACTGGTTCCTGGTCAGGGGTGGGGTGGGTGGTGGTCCAGAGACTCCATATCAGTCAAGAGAGGTCAAGGCACACAAGGTACCTTGTGGTTTAACACAACACAGGTTCATTTCTCCCTTCCACTATATATCCATTGTTGGCCGAGACCTTTATCCGTAGTTGTCATTCACGGACCCAGGAGGATGGAGGCTGTGTGGTGACGTGATCATTGAAACAGAGAAAGGAAAGGCACAGCAAATCCTCCATCAGATCCGAAAGCTCTACCCTGGGACGTTACTTTGGTCACATTTCATTGGTCAACACAAGTCACATGGCATGCCTAACCTCAAAGAGGGCGAGCAGTGTGGTCCTACCTTGACCTGACCAGAGAAGAGTGGCCAGATATTTGTGAACAGCTCTAAACAGCACTCCACTCTGCGGATCCCTCCCCCTCTTATCCTAAGTTACAAGAACTCTCTTAGAGCGTATCTCCACTTGTTCGTTCTCTCATTTATTCAACAAATACTTATCGAGCATATACTTTATGCGAAGCACTATTCTAGGTGCCAGGGACATACAGTGAACAAAACAGACAGATATCCTTGTCCCCAGGGAGCTGATGTCCTAGAGCAAGGATAGGGAGAAATAAATAACTATATAGATAAATCTATAATATTTTAGATGGTGATGTGTGTACTATGAAAAAGCATAAGAGTAACGTAAGGGGAGTGGAGAGTGAGGGGGGATTATTTTAGATTGAGTGGCCCCTCTGAGCAGGTGGCATTTGAGTAGAGATCTGAAGGAAGCGAGAGAGGGTTCGTATCTAAAGGAAGAGAGTTACAAACAGAGGGAAGAGCAAGTGCAAAGGCCCTGAGGTGGGAATATGCCTGAAATTTTGGAGAAACTGAGGAAACCAGTGGCCGAAGCAGAGTGAGCGAAGGGGGGGAAAGCAGTTGGAGGTGAGGGCAGGGGGTGGTGGGGGAGCTGCCTCATATTCAGGGATGGGGGAACCCTGTAGGGATTTTAGTTTTAACTTAAAATTGCTCATGCTTTCCATTCCTCCTTGCCCTTTTAAGCTTCTAATATACTCTGCATAGTCCACTTATTTATCTTATTATCTGATTCACCCCCACTATAATGTCAGCTCCACGAGGGCAGGGATTTTTAAAAAAATTTTATTGACTGTTGTAGCCCTAGTGCCTAACATAGGGTCTAACAATAGTAGGTGCTCAATAAACACTTGTTAAGTGAATAAATGGAATTCCAGGGAAGGTTCTGAGCAGAAGAGGGACAAGGCTTGGCTCAGGTGTTCAGTTTCCCTCTGGCCCCTATGAGGAGGGCGGACTGTGGGAATGAGGGCGGGAGACAGAAGACCAGGGAGGAAGCCACTGCACTGGTCCAGGGTGAGTGATGATGGGGGCTGGACCAAGGTAGGACCCAAGGGGGTGGAGAAAGGTAGGCATATTGTGGATTTGACCCCCACCTACCATATTTACCTGCTCCTAAATTGTGGACTTCCAGCTTCTGCTCAAACACTTCAAAGTGTGAAGAAACATTTATTGAGCACCTGCTTTGTACTGGGAAGTGTCCTGGACTATGGGACGTGGAGATGAATAACATCCCCAACTTCAATCAGATTGCAGCCTTGTCAACAGTGACGACGTGGTATGTGTGGTAATAAGGATGTTTCCGGAGTGTTATCGGGGTGCAGAGGAGGATAGTGAAAGTAACCAGGGTATGGCCGAGGTTTCCTGGAGGTGATGGTACTAACACCGAGTCTTACAGCTGAGAAGGAATTGGCCAGGTGAAGACACAGCAAGAAGGAACAGAATGAACAAAGGCTCAGAGGCAGGGGGCGTCCTGGTGAGCACAGAGAGACCAAGCAGTTCAGAGTTCCTGGAGATCTGTGTCCCATGCTGGGAGGGGTGTGGAAGTGGCCTGGGTAGCCAGAAGGGTGCGTGTCATGAAGGGATTTGGCCGGAGGTGCCTGCACGTCATTCTGAGTGTCAAAGGATGGGAGACTTGGAGGGGTTTGGAGCAGAAAAGGGATATAAAGTTGCCTGTTGCATTTTTTTTTAAAGATTTATTTCCTTATTTTAGAGAAAGAGGGAGCATGAGTGGGAGGAGCAGAGGGAGAGGGAAAGAGAATCTCAAGTAGCCTCCGCACTGAGTGTGGAGCCTGTCATGGGGCTCAATCTCATGACCCTAAGATCACAACCTGAGCTGAAACCAAGAGTTGGCTCTCAACTGACTGTGCCACCCAGGTGCCCCTGCCTGTTGCATTTTTTTTAAGATTTTATTTATTTGAGAGAGAGAGAGAGTAAGAGCATGAGAGGGGAGAAGGTCAGAGGGAGAAGCAGACTCCCCATAGAGCTGGGAACCCGATATGGGACTCGATCCCGGGACTCCGGGATCATGACCGGAGCCGAAGGCGGTCGCTTAACCAACTGAGCCACCCAGGCGCCCCTGCCTGTTGCATTTTTAAAGAGACCTCTCTAGTTGTTAGAAAATCCTTCTAGATTGTGAGTGTGAAATTTGCCTCCTTTGAACTTTTGCCTACCTCACTTGGACCAAATCTAAACTGCTGACCCTGGTCCAACTTATTAAGCCTCAGTTTCTTTATTCACGAAATAGGGCTGATGGTGGAATGTTCCATATAACACTGTGCTTAGCAGTGTACCTGTCACATGGAAGGTGCCTATAAAGATTAGCAATTTTAATTATTATTGCTGTTATTATTACAAGACCCTACCTGCCTGAGTCTCGGGTCTTGGACCACTCTTCCATCCCTCTTCTTGTTCCTGCCAGCTCTGGAACTTTGCATTTGGTGTGCCGTCCTCCGGGAATCTCCTCTGGCCTGCTCCTGCTCACCACTCAGGTCCCAACTCAAATATCACCTCCTCAGAGAGACCTCCTTTGACCACCCCAGCTAGAATGTCCCCACACTGTTATTTGGACCTGTTCTATTTTCTGCCCAGCACTCATAATTATCTGAAATCATCTTGGTAATTATTTGCCACCAACAGAATAGAAGTGCCATGCCAGCACTTTGTCCCTTTTGTTTATTACTGGGATCTTCTCCTTTAGGGCAGTAGGTATTGTGCTCAGTGGTCTCAGTTCTTTCTGCCCCCATGAGACTACTGCCTCTTCTTCCTCCTGATGGCACCTCTGAACTTTGAAGAGTATTTCTGTGATTCCTGAATCTTTTCCTATGGATCATAAGCACCTTTCTTTCTTTCTTTCTTTCTTTCTTTCTTTCTTTCTTTCTTTCTTCCCTCTCTCTCTCTCACCTTCCTTCCTTCCTTCCTTCCTTCCTTCCTTCCTTCCTTCCTTCTTTTTTAAGATTTATTTATTCTGAGGGGTGCCTGGGTGGCTCAGTGGGTTAAAGCCTCTGCCTTCGACTCAAGTCATGATCTCAGGGTCCCGGGATCAAGCCCCACATCGGCCTCTCTGCTCGGCGGGGAGCCTGCTTCCTCCTCTCTCTCTGCCTGCCTCTCTGCCTACTTGTGATCTCTTTCTCTCTCTGTCAAATAAATAGAATCTTTAAAAAAAAAGATTTATTTATTCTGAGAGAGAGAGAAAGCAGGAGGAGGGGCAGAAGGAGAGGGAGAGAGAATCTTGAGCAGACTCCCCCCTGAACACAGAGCCTGATGTGGGGCTCAACATGGGGCTTGATCTCCCAACCCTGAGCCGAAATAAAGAGTTGGACGCTTAACCAATTAAGCCACCCAGGCATCCCCGAAACATCTGTTTCTTAAAGCTTCTTTTCATGTGCCCTTGTTTTTCAGTCCTTCTCTGTTTGAACGGATGTCTGACGATGTGCACTTTGCCAGCTTCCCACATCAAGGAGTGGAGTAGTCTTGCCATCAGAGAGCAGAGTCATTCCCACCCCGCAATCACTGAGTCCCTGCATATGCCAAATCCTGTGCTGAGGACTGGAAATAGAGCAGTGAACAACGGAGACTGTCTCTTCCTTCTTAAAGCTTCATAGGGAGACATGGTGATGTGTAACTGTGCAAATGGCTATATAATCACAGTTTGGTAGGGGTCACGAAGGAGAAGATATATAGCCATGATTGGGAAGGGGTGGTCAGGGAAGGCTTCCCTGAAGAGGTGACATTTGCCCTGAGACATGAAGGCTGAGCAAGAGTTGGGCAGAGACAGCTGGTAAGGTGGAGGGAGAGAGGCTGAGAGAACAGGGTGTGTGAAGGTGTTGGGGTGGATGGCAGGCGGTGTGTCTGAGGAGCTGGTGTGGTAGGTAGCAGCCTGCGTCCATTGAGTGTTCCTGACTCCCACCCTAGACCTCGTCCACCCCGAGTTTGATGCCAACATAAGAAATGGCTTGAGACGCAGCCTTTGTCTCTTCCGTCAGCACCATGGACAGCCACAGAGGAAAGGTTGTCTAGGCTTTAGGGCCACTTGAGTGTGGCTAAAACTGTCTTCTTTCTTTTCCAGAGGGAAGCTCTGGTTTCTGCTTCTTGGTGTCTTTCATGCCCCCAGCATCTTTCTCCCCTCTAACTCTGGATGGCTGACGCCTCTTTGTGAAGCACCAGTGGGGAGCAGCCACAAAGCTGGGCAAGGAAGAAAAGCAGCCATCTGGGGGAGGCCCAGGCGCTTTGAGAGAGTTTGATGTGGGCTTGGGTCTGTCTGTGTGTGGGAGGGAAGAGGCTGCCATGGGGAGACCTAAGGGGGCAGGCTGGTTCCCAATCTTGTCTCTCTCTGTCTCACCCTTGATGCTTCACTGTTTTTAAACTCTGTCTTTTGAGTCTCTGCTTCTGTCCATCTTTTTCTCATATTTTTGTCTTGTTAACTATATCCCCCTCTCTCTGTCTTAACTGTGTATTTACAACACATGGTTAACATTCAGTAAATGTTTGTTGAGTGAATGTTGATGATTATCTCTGTCTGCCTTTGTCTCGGTGTCTGCCTCTCTTGGTCATATTCTCTGTCTTCTCTCTATGTTTCTGTCTGTCCCTAAGTCCTCTCTGTGTGTCTCTTCTGTCTCTGATTCTGTCATGTTTATCACTTGGTGTCTCTGTCTCTGTTTCTGTTCCATCCTTATCTCTAGGTCTATGTCTGCATGTCTGCCTCTGTCTTTCTGTCTCTCTATCCTGTTTCTATGTTACCATAGTTGCTGCATCACAGTCCAGGACTCTGACAGAGGTTGGGGGAGAGACCAGAATTCTCAGACCTGAGAGGGCTCTTGAGACAGGACAGAGACAGGACAGAACCCGTGGTGGGTGTTGGCAGGATTCAGTGAATGGGACAGGATGAGCCAGACCAGTGTGTGCCCTTGAAGGCCCTAGAGGGGGCCTGGGGTGTCTAGACCCCCAAGGGTCCCAGGGATTGGAACCAAGCTTTCACAGGACCCCTTGGTGAGGTGTGGGTGGGTGCCTGAGCTCCAGGTGAGCCCCTTTCATCCACCCCCTCGTCCTCTTCCCCTGCTGCCACCTAGGAAGGCCTCCCTCTAGGACCCAGCCATCAGGCCCCAGCGCTGGCTCCAAGATGGAACAGCTGTCTGGGCTGCAGCTGCAGAAGCTCATTTTGAACAAGGGAGATGATTGCAGGGGTGATTGGGGGAGGGAGAGAGAAGGGGAGAGTAGCAAGGGCCAAAGAGGAATCAGGCTTGATTGTTGCTGCTGCTGCAGTGGCTAGTTTGCCCAAGAGATGGGGAGACCAGGTGAAGCAAGAAAAGGCAGAGGGAGGTCTGTCTGCCCGGTCATGGTCCATCTGTCCCCACTTCTGGTCTCCCTGTCGTGAAGTTTCTCCTCCTGTCTCTGGCAGCCTCTCCTTCTTCCCGCATTTCGGGGCCTGCATCCTGACTCTGCTGGTGTCGTGTGACCTCCCCCACACCTTGTCTGTTGTCCTGTCTCCTGCCCTGTGTTGCGGTTTCCCCATCTCTCTCTGCCTGTATCTCTCTGTCTCTCTGCCTGCCACTCTGCCTGGATCTCTGTGTCTCTCTGAGCCTCCCTGCCTGTCCCTCGGTGCTGCTGTCATTGTCAGAAGCTCAGCTAGGGTCCAAACAGCTCTTTGGACTGCCCTTTCTTTTCTTGTCCTTTCTGCAATACTCAGGGGCTGGAAACGGAGACGGCAATTCCCAGGAAGCGATGGGATCGTGTCCTTCAATAAAGGGATATTTACAAAGATATCTCAATTAGGACTAATTAATTAAATGAGCCACTTCCCCTGCCCTCTCCCCCACCCTGAGGTCCCGCAGCCTCCTGGGAGAGAACCAGCCAATGAATAGATGGCAGGAGTCTGGTGCTCAGGCGGCGTCTCAATGTTTAATTTATAACAGCCTTCTCCCTGATAACCCATCAATCCATCCAGAAGGGCAAGGTGGCCACAGGCGTGTAGCCTCAGGGGCAGAGGCTGGAGCCCTGCCAGCTCCCCAGAGCCTGCTGGGGCACGTGCGTGTCTGTTGAAGACTGCCCCGCATGCCGTGATGTGTCCTAGCATGTTTGAACGTGTCAGGGCATGTCTTCATGGCACGCATGCCCCTTTGTGTAAGGAGAATCTGATGGCGGCCGGGCATGTCTGAGTCCATGGGACGTGTTGGAGCAGGGCAGAGCGCGTCTCTCACGTGGGAACGTCTGAGCATAGCACGCCTGAGTGTGTCGGGGTGCCACAGGGCACGTGGAGCCCCACAGAGCATGTGGCTCGTGGTGGGCCTGTCGTAGCATGCATGGCTCACATGCCATGCAGTGGAGCTCTGCTCTGGCAGGCGAAGCATCTGTCCTCAAGGGCAGGGCAAAGGTATGTCTTGCAGACCTGGCAGGAATGGCAGAGGCATGACGGTGTCTACAGCTTGCAGGAGGAGCTAGTCAGGCAGCCCCGCAGCTACCCACTCTGAATTTCTCCAGCCCCTTCAGCATCGCTGGGCCAGGAGAGTTGAATTCCGGCCCTTGATGTACCCTTGGGCCTCTGCCCTCTGTGGCTTCCCTTCCCCAGGGCATCAGGATCCCAGTACCCCCATTGCTGTGGTCCTCCCAGTTCCCTTAGGATGACTTCTCAACCTCACGCAGAGGAGTTATCAATGCAAAGGGAAAATGTTGCTTCTCAAGTTTTATTTTCTGGCTACAAAGCCCGCCAGTATCATGCTCAGCCTGGGATTGGGGTCCTCGGGGTTCCAACCGAAAAGATGAGTCCATCTTCATATATAGAGACAGGTTTGATGATGCAACCCTCAGTGTAATGGCCGACCGTGTAACTCAGCCCAAGGATAATGACCCGTCTGTTGATGCAGCCCTCAGTGTAGTGCCCTGACGAGTGATGCAGCCTTCTGTGCCATGACAGAGCTGGAGATGCAGCCCTTTGTGCAGTGCCGGGGTAGTGTTAGGGCCATAAACATATCTCAACAGGCAGTGGCTGGGACGCTTGGTGCAGTGAGAAGGAAGAGGAGTTTGCTCATTACGGTGAGTGCATTCTCTGGCTATTCCAGGAGGCCAGGATTCCCCAACCCTGCTGGCTGAGGCTGGCTCCATTAGCCCTTGCAGGTGCCATGTGACCTCAGCAGGACATCAGGCTTATTAGTAAAGCATAAATTCTGCAGGAATATTTCAGGACTGACTGCAATGCTAATGAGTTAGTCAGGGAGACCTAAGAGCGCCACTGACAGAACGTACACAGATGTCAGTTCCCACTGAGAGAAGGGTGGGGATGTGCGTGGGTGCAGGTAGACCCAGACGGACATCGAGAATGATACTTGCAAGTGCATGACTATTTTTTAAAATTTTAATTCCAGTGAATTCACCTATTTCACCTGGTGTTCTTGGTTGGAGACAGATCTGTGACATGTTTGTGGCTTCTGGGAAGACATGCATGTGGGGTCACACAGAGGGCCACAGGTGTTTTACAGGGAGGCGTTCACACGTGTGATCGCACAGGGTGGCAGAGCTGGTTGTGGGAATAGTATCCATTTACATATGTGGATCTAGAGCTGCGTGTGGGCACGGATGCTCAGGGAGAAGGCAAAGAGACACAAAGATATCTGCTGTGCATATATAAAGACCGATTATGCAGATTAACTTTGGGGCTCATGAATTGTGCACAGAGCATATGGGAATAGAACGTTGATGACCGTTTTGGAGTGAAGGGGATGTTCATGGCTATGGGTGACAGTGTGAGATACACATATACTTGCGCTTGTCCACTGATGCACACCAGACTTTGCCTGGATTTATAGGAATGTGCACCTATAAACGTGGCTAGTCACAGATGAGCCTGGATGTTCCATGTGTCCAGAACATAGATGCTCACAGATGCCTATAGATAAACACGGATGTCCACACAGTCACAGAACTCCTGTGTACCCCGGTATCCACAGCTACTTTTTTTTTAATAAAGATTTTATTTACTTATTTGACAGAGAGAGACACAGCGAGAGAGGGAACACAAGCAGGGGGAGTGGGAGAGGGAAAAGCAGGCTTCCCGCTGAGTCGGGAGCCCGATGCGGGGCTCGATCCCAGGACTCTGGGATCATGACCTGAGCTGAAGGCAGATGGTTAATGACTGAGCCACCCAGGCGTCCCTACTTTTTTTTTTTTTAAGATTTTATTTATTTATTTGACAGAGAGAGATCACAAGTAGGAAGGCGGGTGATAGGGGGAAGCAGGCTCCCTGCTGATCAGAGAGCCCGAAGGCGGGCTCGACCCAGGACCCTGAGATCATGACCTGAGCTGAAGGCAGAGGTTTAACCCACCGAGCCACTCAAGTGTCCCACTACTTTTTTTTTTTTAAGATTTTTATTTAGGGCCGCCTGGGTGGGTCAGTTGGTTAAGCAGCTGCCTTCGGCTCAGGTCATGATCCCAGGGTCCTGGGATCAAGTCCTGCTTCTCCCTCTGCCTCTGTCTGGCATTCTGCCTGCTTGTGCTCTCTCTCTCTCTCTCTCTCTGACAAATAAATAAATATCTTTTAAAAATTTATTTATTTATTTATTTGTCAGAGAAAGAGCACAAGCAGAAGGAATGGCAGGCAGAGGGAGAAGCAGGCTCCCCTCTGAGCAGGGCACTTGCTCCCAGGACCCTAGGATCATAGTCTGAGTGGAAGGCAGAGGCTTAACCGACTGAGCCACCCAGGCGTCCCTCTACATGCTACTATTTTGGGAAGTGAACAACCAAGCTCCCCCTCTCCGCTCAGTTCCTGGGACTCCTGGCAAAGTGAGATCTTCAAAGCCAATAGGAATGGCCTTGGAACGCCCGGGTCCTTTTCAGAAGAACAGGGAGGGGAAATCCACAGTCACATGGGCACCTGGGTGGCCCGGCGACACCATCCAGGAGTAGGGTCCTGAGCCCAGCCTCACTCCCCAGACTGTCTCAGCTGAGGTCCTCCCCTGCTGTTCCCCTCCTCCCATCAGAGCTAATTGTGGCCACTGCTGGCAAATGGCTTGGAGTGCCTGGCACAAGGAAGAGCCCAGTGAATGTTAGGGACCGTAATTATCATTGAGTAGAATCATTAGTAACATCATAGATATTCTCCTTGAAATGCAAAGAGATCCTTGTCCTTCGTGTCTAGTTTTCCAGCCTTTTCTCTCATCCCCCGCCTGTCCTGTCCTGGCACCCACCGTAGCATCCCTCTGGCCTTCCAGCTTCATCTGTTTCTCTCCTGCTTTCACTTGAGAGAGTCAGTCCTTGAAAGCCATGGTTTCCTTTCTTGTTGGTTGGTTCTTCCCTGACATCTCTCTTTGTTCTCATTTGCCTCTAAGCACCATGGTCTGGTCTGTCTGCCTCGGGTTGGGTGGGGGTCAGAGAATGTGTTTGGAATAGAAAGCCCCCTAAAGTGGCCTGGTTTAAGAGGAGATTTAGATAAGGAATGTAGGGGATCTCACAAAACCCAATACCTGGGGCTCCAGGACCTTGGAAAGCCATTGCTCACACACTCACTTCAATTCAGTAGCAAATACTTCCTGCGCACCTACTATGCACCAGGTAGACAAGACAGATGAGGCACTTGCTCTCATGGAGCTGGCATTTTAGTGGTAACGGGGAGAAATTATAAACCTTTAATAGCACTGTGCCAAGAATTAAACCAGGGCAAGGGATGGAGGCAGAGGTTGGGCTGCTTTGGATTCAGGAACAAATCCCCACTCTCCGATCCCCCTCCACTCTGGGTGCCCCTCGGGCCAGCAGCCCCTGATCCCCTTTGGCGCCAAGGCCCCACACCTTTTAATTGCCTTGACCTTCACTTTCCAATTCCATCTCCCTGGACTGGAGAATTTGCCTCTTTCAATGTGTATCAGGAATCAACTTGTCCAGTTCGCTGAGACTGGACCTCGGGTACCTGAGAACATGTTGTTATGGAGGTCTCTTTCTCAGTAGGGATTTACAGGTAAGAGCCTTCTCTTGGAAGGGGGTCTGGGAGGGGAGGTAATGATAGACACCCATCATTTACTCATGGATTCATTCATTCACTGGACAAACTGATTGAGTGCCTAGAGTCCCAGGTGCTACTGTAGGTGTTGAGACACAGCTGTAAATATGATGGATCTGTTTCAGTCTTGCAATATGTATTTTATACTGGACACAAAATAAACATGTGAGCAAATAAGTAAACAAGTTCATTTTAGATAGATCCGTGCGGTAAAAACAACAGGGAGATGGGAAAGGAAGTAGCTGGGAGGCTTGTTTTGTCAGGACATCTGGGTAGGCTCTCTGGGGAGGTGACATTTTTTCTCATCTTTATTGAGATGTAACTGGCATATAACATCGTGTGACTTTAAGGTATACAGTGGCATGATTTGATACACATATATATTGTGAAATGATTACCACAATAGGGTTAGTGAACACCTCCATCACATAATTACCTGTGTGTGTATGTGTGTGTAGTGACAACTGAAGATCCACCCTCTTAACAACTTTTTAAAAAGATTTTATTTATTTATTTGAGACAGAGAGCATGCACAAGCAGGGGGGAGGGTCAGAGGGAGAGGGAGAAGCAGACTCCCCCCTGAGCAGAGAGTCCGATGCGGGGCTCAGTCCGGTCCTGGGATCACAACCCGAGCCCGAGGCAGACGCCCAACCGACTGAGCCACCCAGACGCCTGAGTTGTTGGTTTTTATTCTAAGTGCAATGAGAAGTTGCTGGACCAGTTGCAGTGGGGAAGAGTGCCATGATCTGACTGACTCACATTGTTTGAAGATCCCTCTAACTTCCTTGTTAGGGAATGGGTTTCAGGGAGTGAGGGTGGAAACAGGGAGGGAGGAGGTAACTGAAGTAGTCCAACCAAAAGCCAGTGTGGCTGTGCCAGGATAGAAGCATCCAGAATGGTGAGCAGTGGGCAGATTTGGCACATGTTTTAAGTAGAGTCACCAGGACTTGCTGACGGATCATACGTGAGGGGTGAGAAAAAGGAACATAGGAATGGGGTGGTAGCTGGAGAGAAACACGAGGCCAAGGAGAATTTCTTTTCTTTCTTTCTTTTATTAAGATTTTATTTATTTGAGAGAGAAAGAGAGAGAGCATGAGCAGGGGGACAGGCAGAGGGAGAGGGAGAAGCAGGCTCCCTGCTGAGCAGGGATCCCGTTGTGGGACTTGATCCCAGGACCCCAGGATCATGACCTGAGCTGAAGGTAGATGCTTAACTGACTGAGCCACCCAGGTGCCCCTTAAGGAGAATTTCTAAAAGAAGTGGGGACCAGAGGTGACCAGATGGCAGCTGGGTCATCCTGCCTCTTGCTAGCCAGGAAGAGATAATGGTCTACACCCCCTTCTGTGCTCTATGGAAAGTCAGTGTCTCCCCAAGACTTCCCCCCTCCCAGTGGGACTTATATTCTCTTGGTCATCCCTTGTCTTCAACGCCCTGCTTCTGCTGAATTATTATTCTCCATTTGGCATCTTGTGCCCTTTGGTGTCTGCCCTGATCTTTTACATGGACTGAGAGCTCAGTCCTCGAGATGGGATGGAGAGCGTCAAAGGCCAGGGAAGACACTCAAACTTCATCCTGAAAGCAGTAGGGCCATTTTTCCATCCATGTATTTATTCAACAAGTACTTCTGAGGACCTACTATGTACATCCCAGGAGAGAAGATGGTGAGCCAGGCAGACAGAGTGCATGGGGCATCCTTCAAAATGGGGAGACAGGTAATGATCAGATATTTACAAATAAATATAAATGACAGCTAGATCCTTGGTATTATAGGAGCTTCTAATAAGGGGATTTGATCTAATTTGGAAAGTTGTAGAAAGCAAGAGCTGGGATCTGAAGCTAAGAGCAAAGGGTGCTCTGGGCAGAGGGAACTTCTTATGCAAAGGCTCTGGGGTAAGAGAAAGTATGGACAGTATGAGATTAAAGAAGACCTTGGGGGCGCCTGGGTGGCTCAGTGGGTTAAAGCCTCTGCTTTCGGCTCAGGTCATGATCTCAGCGTCCTGGGATCGAGGCCCGCATCGGGCTCTCTGCTCGGCAGGGAGCCTGCTTCCTCCTCTCCTTGTCTCTCTGCCTGCCTCTCTGCCTACTNTAAAGAAGACCTTGTGGGCGCCTGGGTGGCTCAGTGGGTTAAAGCCTCTGCTTTCGGCTCAGGTCATGATCTCAGCGTCCTGGGATCGAGGCCCGCATCGGGCTCTCTGCTCGGCAGGGAGCCTGCTTCCTCCTCTCCTTGTCTCTCTGCCTGCCTCTCTGCCTACTTGTAATCTCTCTCTCTGTGTGTCAAATAAATAAATAAAATCTTTAAAAAAAAAAAAAAGAAGACCTTGGAAGGGAAGGACTGTGTGGGATGAAAGCAGAGATAAGTAAGGGTAAACCTGCAGGGCTTTGTGGTTGTGTTAAGGAGTTTGGTCTGTATCCTAAAAATAAAGGGAATCTATCAATGAGATTTCAGTTGGGAGGATGTTATAATCAGATATGCATTGTGAAAGTTTCCTGAGGTTCTCATGTGTAGAGTGGAATGGCAAAAGAAAAGGGTCAATCAAGGTAGACCAGATAGACTTTCTGAATTGTGAGAATAGACCATTTGGACTCAATTGGACTACTGAGTGGTGATGAAGATGGAGAGCCAGGTGCCTGAGTGGCTCACTCTGTTGAGTGTCCGATTCTTGATTTCAGCTCAGGTCATGATCTTGGGGTGTGGGATTGAGCCCCATGTCAGGCTACATGCTCAGCAGGGAGTCTGGTTGAAATTCTCTCTCCCTCTTCTCTGCCCCCTGTCAAATCAGTCGATCAATCAATCTTAAAAAAAAAGACGGAGAGGCATGCATGAACACAAAATATCAAGAAGTTAAAATCAATGAGACTTGATGAGGGAATGGAAATGGGGGTGAGAATGATGCCTGGGCATCGGAACCACTGACTTGGCGGCAGTGGGAGGGGGAGGTGCTATGCACATGATGAGAACTAGGTTCAAGAGAGGAGATCTTGCATTTCATTTTGAGGATGTTGGGACTGAGATGCTTTTGAGACATCCAAAGTGGGACAGGTCAAAGAGTCAGCTGTATATATGGGTTTGGAGTTCTGAGGGTGTTCATGCAGGTGGTGGTGGAAGCTTTGGCAAGGGTAAGTGGTTCTCAACTGGGAGGTGATTTCACACCCAAGAGATATTTGGCAATATCTGGAGACATTTATTGTCACATCTGGGAGGGGGTAGTTCTGGCATCTAGTGGGTGGAAACTGCTAAACATCCTACAGGGTGCAGAATTGTTACCCAGCCAAAATATCACTAGTGCTGAGGTTGAGAATCCCTGGTTTAGAGTAACATTTAATGGCTAGGTGGATAAAGAAGAAAAGGTAGGAGGGAACCACGCAAGCATGTGTCATAGTGTCCAAGGGAAGGAAATGTATCAAGAAAGAGCACTCAACAGAGTCAAATCCTGCTGAGAGGTTAAGAAAGGTGGTGGGCTGAGAAGTGTGTCCTTTGGATTTAGAAACATGGAGACCATTGGCGGACTTTGCAAGAGCTGTGTTGGTGCTATGATGGGGTCAAAAACTAGATAAGAGTGGTGGAGGAGGGAGTTAGTGTAGGCAGCTAGGGAGACGGGAGAAGTGGGAGACAGATGGAAGGAGGAATCAAGTAAGGTATTTTGGTTTTTTAATAAGGGAGACTGGAGTTCATTTAAAAACTAATGAGAGAGATCTGCCTGAAAGGGAGAAGTTGAATATGCAAGACAAAGACGGATATTGATTCTATAAGGCTCCCAAGAAGGGAGAAAGGGACGAAAGAAGAACAGCCGCGTGAGCCTTAAGATGAAGGACAGCTCATCCGCTGTAACAGGAAGTAAGGACCAGGGTGGGGAAGAAAGTTGGAAATAATGACAGGAGAAGAGGGATTCTACTTTATGGCTCAAATTATCCCTGGGAAATCAGGGAAGGTTAGAGGAGAACGGAGAATGTCTAGAGTCTTTCTGCTTAGTTCAAGTGGCCCCACGACAGTGTGCCTTCTCTGTGCTACACGACCATGAGGAAAGCCTTCTTCCAAGTCCCTTCCTGAACTCCTGGCCTGAGGGTTGGCCTCTGAGCCTAGAGAAAGCTCAGATGGCCACATCCAGTATTTATGAGGTAAGACTTGTGATGGGTTCTCGTAAAGTCCCCCATTCTTGAAGGTTAATGCCATTTGTAATAGCCCATCAAGAAAGCCTTGTAATAATCCTTGGAAAAAAAACCCATAAAATCCACTTTGATGAATTTTAGGTTGATGCCATTGGAAAATAAAGTCCCCCTACCCTCATTCATCCTGGGACACAACAATCATTTGCAGTGGACTTTCAGAGGCCTGAGCTCCATGAGTGGGGAGATGCTCAGGAAGAGGAAGCTTCAGCTAATGGATTTCTCAGGAAATTATGAAGGTCAGGCTCAGGCAAGGTGGAACCCGATGCTGAGATAGACTAGGCTCAACTCAGATTCTAAGACTGGGAATTAGTTCAAGTCCTGGGACAAAACAGGGATACACCCTGTGTATCCTGAGGTCTTAAGATACTCCATGGTTGACTCCAAGACAGATGAGGGTCAGCCCCAAACCCTGGGTAGATACAGGCTGAACTTGAGGTCCAGGGAAAGACCCAAGATAAGCCTGGTCCCAGGACACCAGGAACAAATCCAAGTCCTGCATGCACCAGGGCTATAGTGGAAACCTGAGATAGACAAGGCCAAACCCAGGTCCTGGGATAGACCAGAGCAGAGCTCAGGACGACAGACACAGAAACAAGGCTTATCTTGGGGCAGATGAGGGAGAGCATGTTTGCCCTGTGGGAATCTCCCGACTTGTTGAGACTCTTCCCTTCAGCTGTTGAGTACCTCTGTGATTAATAGCCATTGCAAATGACATGGCATGTCCCAGGACTAGTAAGGGGATGTGAGTTTTATTTTCCAATGTAAGGTCATCCTAGGACCCGAGTTTGACCCAGTGCAGGCCCATGAGCCTGGAAACATGCTCAGCAGAGCCGACAGCTTGGGAATGCCCAGGGTGGCCGCCGGTCCCTCCATGTTGACTGTGACCCCGCTGATGCAGATTAGGGCAATTCCTACACTCCACACAGGGGCTCACACATTCACACCTGCAGCAGACACATACACACAGCACCAAACCCACACCTGCACCTCAGACACACAGCAACACGCTTTGCACAGATATACGCAGTGACACAACAGCCACACACAAATCCTCATGTACAACATGCACAGACTGCAGCTCGGTCTCGCAGACACACCGTCAGCCGACCAAGGGAGCACACTCAGACAGCCTCGCACGTGATGACACTGTCATATTTGTGACGGTGGCATGATTCTAGGGGGAGTGGTGTGCTCTGAGAACAGTGCCCCCTGGAGGTGTGCAGGGCAGTGCCTTGCCTTTCACACAGTCTTTCCCCCACAGAGCCTTGCACACTCTTCCTCATCCCTGGCTACGTGTGCATATGTGTAGTTTCATATACTCGCTGAGGCTCACACACTTGGGCTTATAAATGGTTACGCACAGTTGCCTGTTCTTGGCCACCCAGACATGCCTCACGTCCACCGCGCTCTTCAAACGAACTCATGCAGTTGACAGGGGTCTCTGCCTTGTGTGGTCACTTGGGGACCCCAGCTGACACAGGCTTCTCATCCACACACACTTCCACAATTGCTGAGACAGGAATGTGGCAAATCACGCATTGGCTCTTAAAGCGGTCACCAGCAAGTCACCCACACTCACGTGGTGTTGGTTAGAGGGAGTCACGGGCCACGCTGGGGAAGCACAGCTCTGTCACGTGCCTGAGAGGGAAGAAATGGGAAAGTTGTGAACAGTTGTCGTGAACAGTTGTATTGACCGCCACAGTTGCTCCCTCATTCAGAGAGTTACACGCTCACACCTGCAGCGTCACACATGCACGCTTCTTCTCCTCCCGTAGGGACCTGCCTTGGTGACCCGCCCCTCTCCCTGGGGCCAGGCAGGGGGCCCCACAGGCCCTCCCCGTGACTTGCCTGCAGGGCTCCTTTGCCTCCGGGCACATCTAAGGGGCCTCCCCCCTCCCTCCTGAGCCGGGGGTCCCAGGGTAATGAGTTTCCAAGCCGGAGCTGAGAAAACAGCGCAGACACCTTCTCTGCCCCCGGAGTGGGTGGTATTTTTCCACAGACACCGGGGAAGAATAATAATAGGCATTGGGAGATCTCTGTATTGGCTGAGAACCTTGCCCGTCTTGCCAGCTGCAGCTTGGAAGGGGAGCCCGGAGGGGAGAAGGCAAATCCAGAGAGACCCCCGTTCTCCCCATCCGCACATCCTCCAACACCACCCGAGACCCTCTCCTGCCCCTCACGGTCCACCCACTCCTCCTTTCCACTACTTAAATATTCCAAGGCAGGAAGCTCATGAATATTTATAGGGGCCTGGCAGTGAGAGCGATAAAAAAAAAAAATTGGAATTTATGAACCAAGATCCGTCTATAAATAACAGGCCTGTGGCTGATGGGGTTCTTCCCTCACCCACCACATTCCTTCAAGTTCAGTTCCAACCCCATCCAAACCTCCTGGAGCTACCCCCCACACGTGCGCACATGCACACGCGCGCTCACACGCACATGCACACAGCTCGGCTATGGTCACACACATTCCCGTCCTCCCGTGCACTGTCACACACCCACGGCGAGTGCACAGACATGCATTTGCACCTGCCTGTGTTCTGGCCTGCCACCTCCCTTCTGCACGCAGAAACTCAGATGCAAAATCTGTTTGAAAGTGTCCTGCAGATACAGCCCCTCAGGCTCAGACCAACACACACGACACACAGTCACGCACATCCTTACACACCATAGCAACACCCATGGCCCCAGTGCATGGGCCCACTGCCTGACCCGTGACATCCCCCTGGGCCTTGGTTTCCTCATCTGTGTAAGGGGGACACTTCGAGTCCCTACCTCATAGTGTGCTTGTGTAGAATTTTAACAAACCAAGACCAAGTGCTGGTGACACAGCAGTGAACAAAAACAGGTAAAAATCCCTGCCTGGCGTCCTGGAGGGAAGAATGATAATACACGCAATCAGTGCACAAATGTTTCAGAAGTTGGTAAGGTAGTGAGGGGGTGGGTAGCGCTGAGACACTTGTACTTTTGACCAGTGGGGGGTGGTGTGGAGCCGTCAAGAAAGGGCTCTGGAATCGGTGACATTTAAGTAAAGATTTGAAGGAGGTGGAAGGACGTTCCAGGCAAAGGGAACAGTCAACGCGAAGACTTGATATGGAAGAAGCAGGCTCGAGGCGTTGCAGGAACAGGGAGCAGACCCGCAGGGCTGGAGCAGAGTGTGAGAGGGGGAGAGAGGGACAGGAGCAGGGCAGGGAGGGAACAGGGCAGATCACACAGGGCCCTGTTGGCCATGGTGAGGATTTCGCCCAGAGGAGCTGGGAGCCATGGAGGGTTGTAGACAGAGGAAGAATATGGCCCAAGGTTCTCACAGGTGCCCTCTGGCTGCTGTGGACTGCGGTGGCCGCAGGGGCATGAGGGCAGAGGCACTTTCCCCTGGGAGATGACTGTTGAGATGGTGAGAAGTGAGTAGAAGATCAGAAATTGTAAAGCTGTACGAGAAAGAGGCCATTAAAGCTGTCTCTAAGTGAATCTATTCAAGGATTCCTTAAGTCCAGAGATGTTTATTGAGCATGTACTATGTGCTGGGCACTCTTCTGGTTTGAGAACGCAGTGATGAGCAAAGTGATAAACACCCGCGCCCTTGGGGAGCCGACAATATCGTGGAGGAGACAGACAAGAAACAAGATATACTTTAAAGCAGGATCAGGGGGTAGCGCCTTTTTATGTGAAAAATGCAACAGCGCGAGCCTTTGAGAGTAGTGATGAGAGCTGGACACGTTGACAGGTGGGACCGGGCAGAACTCAGGATGCATTTTGAAGCCAGATCCGCTTTCAGGGTTGGCAGGCGGATTGCCTATTGGGTGGAAACGGCAGAACTTGGTGCCTGGGTGTGAATGTGAACTTTGAAGGGCCATCCACATAGATACCCTTAGGTCGAATGTTCATTGTTTCCCCCCATCTTCGGTTGGGTTCCCGAGAAGCAGACCCCAAGTCGGATTTGGAGCACATGATTAACTGTGAGTGGAGGGTAAGGGAAGCAGGAGTGGGGAGGGCGTGGGTGAGGTCTCAGGTAAATTCCAGGCTTGGCTTGCTCCACGGCGGTGGAGGTCCCTCTGGAATGTAACCTGCACGACGGAGGGGTGGGCCTCCGGACCACTGTGTCAATCCTGTTTGGGCTGCTCCTGGGTGTGGCGGATGCCTCTCAGGCCTCTCCAGGGCGTGGTGATTCCCCCAAAGCCAAGGGCAGGTCTCCAGAAAAGGTCGCAGGTGCTAGCTGTGAGCTCCCCCTCTCAGCATCTGGGGGTGGGTGTGCCCAGTGAGGAGACCTGGGCAGGGACCCAAGAGCATCTTCTCTACCCCCAGCCTCCAACGAACAGGTCACAGGAGCATTGGGCATTTATGCCAATCATAGCACAGGTGTCTGACACCAGAACCTGTTCTCAGCTCTCTCAGGATGAAAATCAGGCCAACTTGGCACCAGGGCTCCCCTGACACAGCTGAGATCCTTTCTGGATTCATTAGCTGCTGGAGATTCAGCCCTCTGCTTCCCAGACTTGTCTGGGAATTGCAGATAGGAACTGAGAGGAAGAGATGCTGCCCTGAAGCAGGTCAGAACAGCTCATTTAATTCTCCCATGGTCCTATCAAAAGACACTGCTATGGTACCCATTTTGCAGATGTGGAAACAGATGCACAGAGAGGTTAAATCACTTGCCCAAGGTCACACAGCTAGAAAGTGGAGCTGCCAGGATTTGAACTCAGGTTTGTAGGCTCCAGAGTCTGTGCTTCCAAGCTACCCCCAAGTGCCTTAGACCCCATGATTCCTTCAAAACCCAGAGCCTCATACCCACCCTGAGAAGGAAGGGGAAGAAAGGAGGTGAGCCTGAGAGAGGGTGGGCTCAGAGGGTGGGAGAAAGAGGTCCCATGGAGGACTTGGAGTGTGCAGGAGGCATTTGTTGGTTCATTCATTCATTCATTCATTCATGTCCTGATGAGGCTTGCCTATGCTGTCCAGCATGTGCTGGTTTGGGGATTCCAGTGGGAAAGTAGATGGAACCCTGCCCTTGTGGAGCTCACAGCTTAGTAGGGCACACAGACGCCCACCCAGGCAAGCAAAGGTATGAAATATAAGAACCTCATGAGAGGGAAAGGATAGAAAACTATGGAGACGCACCATGGGTGAGGTCCCTGATCTGCCTGTAGGGATGGAGCAGCTTCCTGGAGGCAGTGATGTTTACTGTCAGCCGTGGAGGAGGCACAGAGTTTGGAGAGTCTTGGGGTAGCTGGCTAGAGGGCAGCAGAGTAGAAACACCAGCATCGGTGTAGCCCCCACAGACCTGCGTTTGTAATTCCAGCCACACCACTTAATATATAAAGAAGCAGCATTGTAAAAAGATATTGTGCAAACATTTATTGAGCATCTACTATGGGCCAAGGGCTGTTCTAGGGATTGGGAACATGGTAGTAGCCAAGATAGGATGTGTTTGTACTTGTACATTTACTTCCCTGTGGGAAAGAGCCACACCAGCCAACAAATATATACAGTAAGTTGTCTGCCGTGACTAGTGCCAGGCAGGGAGATGGGGACTGAAAAGGGCTTCTTTAAGGAAGTAATCAGGGAATGTTTCTCTGAGGAGGTGACTTTTAAAACTTAGTCCTTAACTATGGACACGGAGGATTATCTCTATCCCATCAGACTTACTGTGGTGCCGGAAATGGGACAGTTGACCCGAGCAAATGTTCTGTAAGTTTGTGGCTTGGTGGTTAAGACAACCTTAGGGAGAGGCGGCATGGGGCCCCAGCCCTGTGGGCTGGTCATTTACCTGGTGTCCCTTAGATCTATTCCTTGCCCTTCCTTTTTTTTTCTCTGTAACGCAGGGCAGTTGACCCCTGAAAACTACATCTCCCAAGTTCCCTTGCTCGCTGGCTTCCTGTTAGCCAATTGGAAGCTGTGGTGGCAGTTGGAGGTGGGAGGAAGAGAGAAGCCAGAGGATTTCTCCCCTCCTTTCTTTGCTGTAGGCTGTGGCCTTGTCTCCTCCCCGGGTCCAGCCCCCACCTGCCCTCCACTCAGGCGGCCACCGATTCCTGCTTAGTGGTCCCGGCTCCTGGACTCTGGCAACACTTCTCCTCCCTTTGCTCTACCAGCCCCAAAGCTTCTTGCCTTTTGATCATTCACTCCCCCCAACTTCCCTCTTTCAGCCTCGCTGGCTCCTCAGTATCACACTCGCTGTGTTAAATCCCCTCCATGGAAACATCTAGCATGGCCTCTGTTCCCCTCTGTTCCTTATCAGGCTCCACCTTTCGACTTTTCCTCCCTCACCTTATGCGGTTCATAGTCTGTATGGTTCGAAGCTCTGCACACGGGCGCTCATTTACCTCCACACCAACCCTGATTCACAGATGGGGAAACTGAGACATGGTGAGGTTCAAGTCTCTTGGCCAAGGTCACGTGGCTAGGAAGTGACACTAGGAGGTCCCTCGTGCATGCGCCGTACATGAAGAGTGCCTGGCACACAGGTGGTACTTGGCAAGGCTGGGGACAGTAACAATCATTACACGAGGAGCTGGTCTCTGCTTAGTATCGAGGCTGGAGGTAATGCCGAAATGCCCCCTGGATGGACACCACAATGCATGCTGATTGAAGGCCCTTCTGGGACCTGCCACCTGGCAGAACAATCTTCAGGCTCCTGCTGGCTCCCTTCCCAGACCTGGAGGAGAAGGGGCAAAGGGCCTCTCTCTGGCAGCGTTGGCTGGGAGCAGCTGCTCGACGCTTAGCTGGGATCGATTTCCCTTCAAGTGGCCCATTCTCGCTAACAAAGGGCTCCGGTGACCCCGGTGGCTGTCACTGCCCCCTCCCCTCTGAGCGGAGGATGTGTCTCATGGCTGGAGCTATTTTCTGTCTTTGAGATTCATTTCTTTGAAAGCTCTGGAAAACTCACAAGGATGGGCCAAGTCAGCCTTCCGATGTGCTCACCTGGTGGATTTCTCTGCGTCTCTGTTTTCTCTGAGTCTCTGTCTTGCTCAGGCCAGTCCATCCTCCATGATGTTCCTTCCCTACTCACAACGGTTACAGGCTGAACCATGCCCCCCTTCCCCACCCCCCTGCCCCCTGCCAAACTCTCTCTCCTCTGCTTCCCTGTCTCCTATGGCTGCCGTCATTGACCGGGTTCCACTGGAGGGCAGGGGTTTCCGGGAGGTGAGGGCTGCAGGGCTCAGCCTCCCAGAGCACAGAGAGGATGGAGGAGTGGGGAGAGAGGATCCGGACAGACTAGCAGAATACCCAGCTCACCTCCCGCCTCCCGATTTGAGCTCCGGCACCCCATTGCACAACTTTCAATGTGTTGCGCCTCTTCTTACCAGAATGGAACTGACATGAGGGCTGGGATCTTTGTCTCATTTGCTGCTGTGTCTTCAGTGCCTAAAGTGTGCCCAGCACATAGTAGGTGCTCAATAATATTTATGGGATGCCCAGTTCTCCCCCCAACCCAGGTGTTGGCCCACACTGCTCCCTCTGCCTAGAACCCTCTCACTCACCCTGCGGACTCCTGCCCATTCTCCAGTCTGTTTGGCTATGGCGTGTTCCAGAAGGCTGTCCCTGAACCCTCACAACCAGGATCCTTAGCCAGCCTCTGCTTACAGCATCCTATGAGGCCCGCAGCATAGCACTTGCCATACTGTTTTATATTTGCCCCTTCACTTGTCTTTCAAATATATTAGTTCCCTTAACCCTCAAAACACCAACATTTTTATCACCCCCCCTCCTTTGAGAGACAGGCAAACTGAGGCTCAGAGAGGGTAAGTACCTTGTCCAAGGTAACACAGAGCCAGGACTTAAATGCAGACTGTCTGGTCCCCCAGATACTGGGCTGCCTTTTTGTGTTCCCTGTCAGCCCCTATCTGCTTGTTTTTATTCCATAATCAATTTTATCACACTCCCTTGTGTACGACATTGCCTGTGTTAAGCCATTTGAATCTGTTAACCACAATCTCAATAACATCACTCCTATTCTTAGCTCCACATTACAGTTGGGGAAACGGAGGCTTGGGGTGGCTGTTGCTTGCCCAAGGTCACACAGCAGAGCTGGAATTTGAACTCAGGTGTCAGGCTCCAGAGTCGGAGCCCTCAATGACCATGCTCTGTGGCCTCACCTGGGCTGGAGGAACCGAATGTCCTTTGCAACTCACTTCCTCGAAACCCCAGGATGTTTGTCAAAGATGCAGCCAGATGACAAAAGGTTTGGACCCCACATTAACTCACTGCCCCCCAAGGGCATACACAGAGCCGGTAGAAGTGGCTTTTCAGGCAGTGCTGGCCGCTGGCTGTCCCTGTGAATTATTAGCCGGCAGGTTGGTCCCCTGTCACCTTCTGACTGCACTCTCCAGCCTTCAAGGTTTGCTCCCTCCAGCCCCCATCTGGGAGCCTCGCAGCAAACACCTCCATTTTGTGCAGGGACGTCCCTGGCTATCGGCGTGAAATGCCTCAGCCAGCCACGGAAGATAAATTTCCCCCATGACGACCTTTTCCACATGCCAACGGATTGATTTCAGAAATCCATCCCCAGCCAATATGCCCAGCCCCAGCCCCCACCACGGGCGCCGATGGCTGCAAATTTATGCCCAGTCTAGAAATTGAATTCCTGTAAGTCGAGGGAAGTGTCGGAAAAGCTCACCCAGGCTCATTTTTACTTCTGACAAACTTCGGGCGAGAGATTAAACCCGGGCCAGTGTCTTCCAGCAGTGGGGACCATGGCAGGGTGGGGGGCAGAAATGACCTCGACGGGGGCATTTTTCTCATGTCCCTGCATTCAGCCTCGCCTGCCAGGGCTGAGAAATAAAAAGCAGCCGGACCCGCGGGCCTGCAGGGCTAAAGGGAGTTCCCATTTCTGACCTGCTAATGTTAGAAAGAGGGCACACTCTGTGTACCCAAAGGCAGGCCTCCAGGTCCCCATGGCAAATATTGAGCCATTCAGAGGGACGGGAAATAAAGCTTCTAATTCATCTCCGTCACCAGCCAGGCTCCTGCACCAGTTCCTGAGGCTGGCTCAGTCTCAGCAACTTTGTGGGGTTCTAATTAAGCTTCCTTGGGCTGTTACAGAGAAGACATCGAAGTGTGGATGATTCCAGAGCCCCAAACCCCCACCCTGCCCCCACCAGCGGCCCGAAGGCTGGGCAGGAAGAGGCAGAGAAATCAAGTGACAGCTCGGGGAAGGAAGAAACCCATCTTGCTGGAAAGATCTCTCTCCCTTGCCTTGAAAAACGAGACGTCTGATGCAAATGTAGCTACTTCTCTTTGGTACAAAAAACTCTAAATATTAAAGAAATGAATCCTTGATGTCTACAAAGAAAGGATCAAAAAGAAACCCTTCTGAAAAGAGAAGAGCTTTTATTTCACTGTGAACTTTTCTAGATCTAGCTTCTGGCAGGGATGCCAACAGAACACGGGGTGTGGGAGAATAAAGAAATAAATGATTGTCATTCATGTATTCATTCACTTAGGGGGAAGTGTCTGTGAAGCAGCCGCTGTGTGCTAGGCATCAGCAGTGTGCCAGGGAACCGTGGGGAGAAATGAAGACCTGGTTCCTGCCTTGCAGAGCCAGCGGGGCATGTGCAAAGTCCTTGACCACTAGTCCTCAAAACTGTGAAGGTCCTGAGAAACAAGGAAAGACTGAGAAATGATCACAGATGTGAGAGAAAGGAGATGGAGGAGGAGATGAGGGAGACGTGGGGACTAAATGCAATGTGGGACTCTGGACCAGGAAAAGGACGTTCGTGGGAAACTGGGAAAATCCGATAAAGTCTGAAATTTAGTCATAGTGGTGCACCAGTGTTGGTTTCTTAGTTGTGACAAGGGTACCATGGACGCATAAGACGTCATCAATTGGGGAAATTGGGTGGAGGGCATAGGGGAGCTCTCCGTCCTGTCTTCACAACTTTTCTGTAAACCGAAAGTTATTCCAGAATAAAAAAATTATTTAGAAAAAGTCAGCAGGGGAACAGGAACTATTCTAGAACATCGCTGGTTCCGAGTTGCTAGAAAGGTCCTCCTGACTGAGCATGCAGTGTGCCAGGCACTACAGTTGACTCCTGATATGTTCTTTTTTTTTTTCTTAAAGATTTTATTTATTTATTTGACACAGAGAGAGAGAGAGAGGGAGAGATCACAAGTAGGCAGAGAGGCAGGCAGAGAGAGAGGAGGAAGCGGGCTCCCTGCTGAGCAGGGAGCCCGATGTGGGACTCGATCCCAGGACCCTGAGATCATGTTCTGAGCCGAAGGCAGAGGCTTTAACACTGAGCCACCCAGGCGCCCTGCTCCTGACATGTTCTAACTCCTCAACCTGATGACAACCGTGTGAAGTCTGGCTGTTAGGACCACAACTTCTAGATGAGAAAGCAGAGAGGTTAAAAGAAAGGCACAGAGAGGTTCAGCTACTTGCCTCAGGTCACACAAAAAGGAACAGATCGGAATTTGGACTGAAGCCAGCCTCTGCTGTTAAACTCGAGAGCTGCCTGTCTGTGCACATGCATTTATTGAGCAGCTACTATTTCCTTCAGGGTCTGATGAAAGAAACATCTCTTTGAGGAGCTGTAGGGATTTTAATTTGGGGAACTGGATACAGAGATGATGGAAGAGATATAAAACGAAACAAGGGTTGGAGATGAAACCCAGAGATTAGCAACAGCAGAGAGCCTCTATCCCCTAGGACTTGGGGTCAGGTAGAAAAGGTGGTACAAACAGAGCCCGGGAATGGAACTATTAGTGAAAGCTGAAGCTACAGAGGAGACGTAGCTATGGCAAGAACACAGGAGACAGCAAGGGGGAAATACCCCTGCTTCTCCCTTTGTCCCGCCCTCAGATCTTCCCTGAATGCCTTCCATTGGCTGTACCTTCCTGGAAGCCAGAGAGCAAGACAGTGTGGGAAATGTAGTTCCTGACCGTAGGGAGCAGAAGCTGTCCAGCAGCTTATGCCTAAGTGTGTGTGTGTGTTCAGGGAGCAGAGGACAGTTTTGATCTCCTTTTTACAAATGACAGAGGCCAAGTGATTGGCTTAAGAACTCACAAAAGGTAGCTGCATGTCCAGGACTTGAACATTTATTTTGGTTCAACTGCATAAGCTTCTTATGAGAATTGGTGAGAAATTAGCTGCAAAACACCCAGAATAGGGCCTGGCTCACAGGATGTGTGCCATCGATGTCAGCTTTACTGATAATGATGATGATGCTATTATTATTATTACTACTACCATGTTGGTGACGCTGAGGGAGCTCTCTGCATAGAATGGGCATGTCTCACGGTCACAGGACTCCGTGTATGAGTCAATACTTGGGGGCAATACTAAAAATGCCATTTAAAGGGGTGCCTGGGTGGCTGAGTCGCTAAGCGTATGCCTTCGGCTCAGGTCATGGTCCCAGGATGCTGGGTTCGAGCCCCACATTGGGCTCCCTGCTCAGCGGGAAGCCTGCTTCTCCCTCTCCCACTCCCCCTGCTTGTGTTCCCTCTCTCACTGTCTCTCTCTGTCAAATAAGTAAATGAAATCTTTTTTAAAAATGCCATTTAAAGTGTCGAAATGAGAACACCCCACTCTCTGAAGGCCTGAGCATGTTTTCCCCATGTGAAGGGGAGGGAGGGAGTGTCCTAAGCAAAGAACAGAGCACAGACAAAAGTCCAGCGGCAGGAAAAGGAAACTAAGATGACTGTGTGGAGTAGAGACAGGCAAGTGGGGAGGCTGAGAATTCAGCCTCGTTCCTCGGGGTGGGACCAGGGACTGGCTTTAGGTGGAGGGCACCTGGAGCCACAGAGGGTTCAATGTGGAAGTGACATGTCAAAAGCCAGCTCTGACTTCTTGGGGGGAGGGGGGAATGGATCAGAGCTGCAAGTCTTGAGGCCAAGCTTCCATGGAGGGAGAGACTCTTCTCCCCTGAGCATCGTGGCTAAGATTCGAGAGTCTGGATTTGAGGATGCGAGGTTTTGAGAGTCTGACAGGCCAGGGTCCAAGTCCTGGCTTGGATACTTATCTGCAGTGTGAGTTCGGACAACAGATGTGCCTCTTTGTGACTCGGTGTTTCCATCTGTAAAATGGAGCTAGTGTTAGTACCTACCTCACCGAGCCAGGGGAGGCTGTGAGGACTTGGCATTTGTAAAGCAGCTCCATGTCTTTGTCTGTGTGGGTTCTAGAACACACGAGTGTAGATGGAGGGGCTGAAGCAGCCAGCCATTATTTCTCACAGTTCTGGAGGCTACAGAGTCTATTGAGGTGCTGGCGGATTCGGTGTCTGAAGAGAGCCAGGTTCCGGGCTCCTAGACCGTGACTTCTTGCTGTATCCTCCCGTGTCAGGAGGGAGGAGGAAGCTCCCTGAGGCCTCTTATCGGGGCGCCAATCTCACTCCAAAGGCCTCACCTTCAAATACCATCACATTGGGGGTTGGGTTTCAACAGACGAATTTGGGGGAGTTGGAAACTTTCAATCCATAGCAAAGGGCAAGCTCTACGAGTGTTAAATAAAATATGAGGCCTCAGTGGGGGTGCTTGCTGTCTGCTCCTCTCCCTCATCCATTCTGTGACTTTAAATCCCATCTCTGCAGGCAGCCCCCAAATGCACATGTCAGACTGGACTCTTGATTTCCATCCCCCTATCTACCCCTCCCTCTGCCACAGGCCCTCCTCCAACCTTCTCCATCTCAGTAAATGACACCCCCATCCACCCACCCGATTGTTCATCTCCCTCCTCTTTCCTTCCACCCATGTCTGGCCCCTCAGCAGATCCTGTGAGCTCTGTCTTGTCTGCCCCAATTGCATCTACCCTGGGGAGGCCCTCATTACGGTTCACCTGGACAACTGTGTGGTGAGCAGCAAGTTCAAAGGCCCTGGGGTGATAAAGAGCTCAGGAGTCATGGAGGACCTGAAAGGAGACCTGGGAGACTCAGCAGGCTCAGGAGAAGGTTTGTTCCCACCCCAAAAGTTCTCAAATAGGGTGTTCTTGAGTGTTAGGGGCGGGGATGGTGGGGACTTGCACTTTCTCAAAGCAAGCTTGTCTGATGACTGACATGACCCTTCTAGGAGAATCTGTAACCTTTATGCAAACCCCCGCCCATACACCCTACTTTTAGGGCTGTCTGCAAGGATTCATGGTGGTTCCGACGCAGTGTGGGCCACACTCAGATGGAATGGACTGAGTGTGTAAATACTTGCACAAGGCAAGCCTTCCCTACACCTTCATTGGACTTGAGTGGGGAAGGTCAGTTGGACTGAAAGACCCAGGTCTCTTCCTGCATTTCCCAAGAGAGTCTGAGTCATTGACTGGTCCACATCGGCGCTGTGATGGCAGAGCCTAAGACATCCCAGAACCTTAGTCCTGGCTTTGACTGGGGCTCAAGCGGAGCTGGGGGTCATCTGTCCCCAAGGCGTGGGTGGCTTCAGTGACTAAGAGTTTGTGCTGCTCTACCAGCCTGGATAGCTGCTCGGGGCAAGATGGGAGGGAGGGAATGAATGAATGAATGAATGAATGAATGAATGAATGAATGAATGGGCTCGCAGTCACCCCCAGCCACAGGCTCTCACAGGCAAAGCCCCAGTGGCTTACTTAGGCTGTGGAGGCATTGGTGAGCTGATACTGTCTTTAAGACTTGTCACGCTTATCACTCAGGGGGCACGTGCCCAACATCTCGAGGTCTGACAGGAGCAGCCTGCTATTATCTCAAGCCCTCCAAAGGGGCACGGCCCCTGTCACGGCTCAGACGTGGCAGACAGGCATGTCCCTGAGTGTTCATCACGGCCCTTCTGCCATCCCGGCAGTCAGGGAGAAGCTGTGACCACTTCCAAGCCTGCGGGTGCCTGTTTCCAGCCGGATATCACACAATCTCTGATCCCTCCTGAGGACAGAAGGAAGAAGCTGGTTCGGTGCCAGAAGGGGAAACGCATGGCAGATCTGTCAAGGGGTTTGCTCTCTGTCCCATTGGCCACCCACTGTCCATTCATTTTTTTTTAAAGATTTTATTTATTGACTTGACAGAGAGATTACAAGTAGGCAGAGAGGCAGGCAGAGAGTGAGGAGGAAGCAGGCTCCCCGCTGAGGAGAGAGCCCGATGTGGGACTTGATCCCAGGACCCTGAGATCATGACCTGAGCCGAAGGCAGAGGCTTTAACCCACGGAGCCACCCAGGCGCCCCATGTCCAGTCATTCATTCAGCAAGCGTTCAGCGTGCCAGGCCCGGGGAATGTGGTCGATGAGCCAAGCAGACAGGGGCAGAGGCAGGCTCTGAGTGAGTGGTCACCCCATGAGGTCCTAACGGCCTCTGTGATCAGCCCTTGAAGGAACACTGGGAAGGGACAGCATGGAGGTGTAGACTGGGGAACCAGATGGCCTCATTTAAGCCCAGGACCACACTACAGGCTGTGAAGCTCTGGGGAAGAGATCTGAACCCTCTGCCCCAGTTTCTTCCCCTGTCAAAGGCCCAAATGAGAGTGCCTGCCAATCACCTATTTACAGAGTGCTTAGAACAACGCTTGACATGGAGGAAGAAGTGGAGGTATTCAGGAAGGCCAGCGCAGGATGCCTTGGGATGTGGGTAACATGGGACAGGAACAGTGAGGCTGCTTTTGGAAGAGACATTTACGCGAGAGCCCCCCAGGCATGGGAAGAGTTAGCCCGGCCATGAGAGGGGGCAAGAGCTTTGACGGCAGAGGGTCCAGCCAAGGCAAAGGCTTGGAGGTGGGAAAAGCAGGAGTTCCAGGAAGACCCGAGGATGGACCAGAGACAAGGGGCAGCGGTGTAGGCTTGTTGATCGCCGGCCAGCCAAGATGAGACAGGATTCCTCTCCGTCAAGTTGTATCTAGGAGACGCTCTGGGTCAGGGAACCGACTGAGCCACATGGGGCTGAGGGCGGAAGAGGCGTCTCCACCCATCCTACACGGGGCTCACTTCTCTCCAACATTGGCCTTTTGGGGCTGTTCCTCCTTCTGTGGCCTCAGCCCCAGCTCCACAGGACTCTCATCAGAGATGAAGTGACTTGCTTCAGAAAGACGACAAGTCAGTGGCCAGGTCAGGACGTAAACCCAGACAGCCCGAACCCCAGCCTCTGCTGTACCATCTGAGTAGGAATAAGAAACATCCCAAAGAAATGAGTTGTTTCTGTCAGAAGTTTTAAGATTTTATTTACTTAATTTGAGAGAGACAGAGTGTGCACGTGCATGAGCACGGGCAGTGGGGAGGGGGAGAGGGAGAGGGAGAAGCAGACTCCCCGCCAAGCACGGAGCCCACATGGGGCTCGAACCCAGGACCCCGGGACCATGACCTGAGCCGAAGGCAGATGCTTCACCGACTGAGCCTCCCAGGCATCCCAAAGTGTACGTTTTTTTAATGGAAAAAATATGCAACGTTATATTAGTTTCAGGTGTTCAACATAGTGATTTGATAATTCTGTATCTTAGGCGGTGCTCGTGACGAGAAGTGTAGTCACCATCTGTCCCCATACGACGTTGTTACAATAGATCAGCTACGTTCCCTATGCTGTGCTTTTCATCCTCGTGACTTATTTTATAACTGGAAGTTTGTGCCTCTTCATCCCCTTCACCTGTTTGCCCCTCCCTCCCCCCACCCAGGGTAAGAATGTTGCCGGGAGAGATACTGGTGACATCACAGGGACTCCTTTTTGGGAGGATCGTGGGAGAGATCCTTGCCTGTTCTCGGTACCAAAAATAGTGAAGCCAGCCCCTAAGCATCTGGCGTGTTTTTGTTTCGGGACACTGGGAGCCGCATAAATGACCAGCTTTTCCTTTTTGAGTTGGCTGCTAAGGAACTTGGAGCCAAATTTATGGCCTGACCATATGCTGGTTGTTCGGGTTTTAAAGGGATGAGTTGTTCTTAGCCTAATTTCTGGCTCTGTCTATGTCCCCACTTTTCCCTTCCTTCCTTGTCTCCCTTGGGGAAAAAAAAATTAAAGGCTCAAGAAATTTAGAAGATAAGACCAATCTGAAGATGACAGTAAAAATCCCCGCTAACCTCCCGTTTTCATGGCTGCATAGTATTCCCTCCTGTACATATGCAAATCCCCCTACTGTTGAACACTGCAGGGGGCGAAATCCCAGTGGTCCAGTTTGAAACATCGCTTGAATGAACATCCTTGTAGCGCTCCGGTGCTGGTCCACACAATTCCTTTGGGCTAAATTCTTCCACTGGGATTGGCTGAGTTAAATGCAAATGCAGGAACCTTGAGGCTTTGGCTCTGGATTGGCAGACTGCCCTCCAGAAACATCAAATTCCTACTCTCCTATCTAATTGGAGCTATCGTGTAGTTTACATATCTTGTAAACCGCTTGGAGTCCTCTGGAACAAGGCAGGGTACAAATAAATATATAAGCCCCAAGCCACTTCTGCCTCCTGATTAAATTACTCGGCCTCAAATGCAATAGTATCCTTGTCTTATTAAGAGGCAGCCGCTTGCTCGCTTCCTGCTGGCTAGCCCCCGATAACCAGTTCTCCACGGATGGCTGCCCTGAGGTCCTACAGCCGTCCCCCTGCCCCTGGAGGAACCAGGGATTGTATTGGAACCGAGATGGAGGTGACAAAGCTGTAGGCTGAAATGATGATCCGGGTGTGACAGCGAGAACAGTTTTTCCTGCGTGTCAATCCTGGACCTGTTACGGGGACTGCTGCTTAATTGGGGCAGCATCCTCAGCGAAAGTATTTGAAAGAAATCCCAGCCAGAAAAGACAATTTGAGAAACAGCTACTTGAGTGCACAGCTTACCCGCTTAGAGCCCATTAGCAGGAATATTAAACTCAGAACCAGCAGCTCAGCCAAGAGAGCAGCTGGCTTCGCCAGTACATTTGTCACTTCTGAGGTGAGACAGGCCACCTGATCTTAGGTTTCTATACCTGGACAGTTCCTGGGCTCTCGCACCTGCTGTTATAAGCTTTTTTCTTAGGATGGGCCGTTCTCTATCCCTAGGACTGTGACCTCCAAGAGTTCATGACCGAGGTTCCGAGCTAAACCCAGTTAGAGAGCTGGCGCTTGCACTCTCCAACCGGGAGACTTTTAGGACATTTCCAGTGGTTTCCGGGGACATGAACTTGACTGCGGATTTGAACTTGAACCTGCCAGGCGAAACTCGGGATCTCTGCTGTGCTGAGATTTGGCAGCCAAGCCCCAGGCATTTAATTACACTGCTGCAGAGAACACTTCAGCGAGGTGCGTCCAACGCAGACAATTATTTTAGGAAAGCCGTGGAGGCCTTCTCTCCTTGCCACTTAAATCTTGCTTCTCTTTTACAATTCAATATTTCGTATGTTGAGAGAAAATGGCTTGTTTGCTTCAAAGGACACACTAGGAATTGTAGAAAGGAGATGTTAATTATGTTGAACCGGGCTGCATTGTCTCTGCACAAATGAGAATATTCGGGGGGGTGGGGTTCTGTTCTAATTGCTTGGAGATCAGAGCCCGGGGAACACGGATGGGGTGCTTAGACGCAAGTTCTTTGTTTTGTTTTGTTTTAAAGAACTGGATTTGTCATGAAAGGAGACAAAGCTAGTCTCACATTCTCCTGGATTCAAGGTGGAAGGCGTTCTTCGGTGCCCCTGTCTTGTCTTAGATGGGACTCCCTTAGAAGCAGAGCTGGGAGAGGGGGTTGAGTGCAAGAATTCACCTGAGAGGTGATACCACCAGGAAATGGCAGGGGAAGTGAAGGACTCCCATGCAGGGTGAGCTAAGGAGCAGGGCACTGCCATGGGCACCTGGAGCACAGGTCCCTGTGGGGTCCTCTGGAGAACTGTCTGCAGCATGCCCGTTAGAGCCCGCCCACCTGAGAGGTGACAGTACTGCTGACATCTATCACTAACTCTTACGTATCGCTGTCGGGAACTGCTGGGGGGCGGTGGGGGGCGGCTTCTGCACTGAAGGCCTGGGGAGCCTCGAGTGTTGGCTCTACCCGAATCATACCTGCATGCAGGAAAGGCCGGGAAGGTGGGTGACCTCATTGCTCCATGGAGGAGACATGGGCTGGTACAAAGGGGGATCTCCCAACTTCAAAAGAGTGAACATAAGGCAAAAAGAATGACTAATTACAATAATTTCAGGTGGTGTTTATGAATGGTTTGTTTTTCTTATAAATCAGTGGAGTCAAGCTCATCTGTACAATTATATCACTTGCTCACATTACAATAAGCTTAAAAAAAGACTTTACTGAGAGGGAGAGAAAAAAGGTGGGCTAAACCTGGCATCTCCAAGACTGCTCGTAACTCACAGCCTGGCTTACCTCTGCTACGGCTCATGGGAACAGCTTCTGTGGGCCGATCACTTAATAGCTGTCCACATGAACAATTACTGTGGGGCTCTGTTTCTCTGTAAAACACGTGGGTTTTATCAGAATTTCTTCCAGGTATGTAGGAACAGATCCTGGTTAGGACCAGAATCTTCCATTGCCCACCTCTGCGGCCACCACCCATCCTGTTCACCTGGACCTATGCAGCCTCATTGGCCCTGGTCTTCTGTCCTTGCTCCCCAGTCTGTCCCTCCCACAGCCACCAGAGGGCGCCTGTGAGCACGTGAGTCTGGTGACCTCCCTTCCTGTTCAGAACTATCTGTGGCTCCCACCTTCCTCAGGAAAAACCAAAGTCCTTCCAACAGCCCACAGGTCCTGAACATGCTGTCCCTGTCCCCTCCCTCTGCCCCACCACCTTTCTCACTCTGCTCCAGCCACACCAGCCTTCCCCATGTTTCCTGAACATACTAGACATGGTACTGCCTCAGGGCCTTTGCACCTGCTTTTATCTCTGCCTGGAACATGCCCATATATCTGCATGGCTCATCCCTCACCTCCTTCAGGTCTTGACTCAAACTACACTTTCTTGTAGGCCCTCCTAGGCCACCTTAAAACTCCAACCCCCCAACCCCAGCAATCCCCCATCTTTCCTTCCCTATGTTTCTTTCCTCCGTGGCACTCATCACCCTTTAAATATTTGGCATTTACTTACCTATTTCTTTGTCTAAGGTAAGCTTCTAGAAGAGCTTTTGTGTTTACGCATTTTGTTTACTGCTGTGTTTTCAATGTCCACAATAGAGCCTGACACACAGTAGGAACTTACCAAATATTTCCTAAACAAAGGAGACAATCATGCCCTGATAAAAACAAAAAGACTGAGACTTGTGACTAAGTCCGGTATGTTCTGGGGAAGTTCAAGGGGACCTGATCTGGGGACCCACCATGTTCCATTCCGTGATTACTAAATGCTTTTTGAACAATGTTTCTCAAATACCTCCAGATATTGATTTCAACTTGTACTGTCAAAAGCATCTCCTCCCCTATCCCCTTCTCTTGGCTCACTCATCGCTCAGGTTCAGTTCTAATGTCCCTTCTCTGGGGTACCTCCTCTGAAATCCCCAGCCCGAGGAAGACTCCCTGTTACTCCTTACACTTTCTTTGGAGCATTCACTGCAGTGAGTAGTTCTAGAAGTATCAGTGGAGTTACATGTTTGATGTCTCCTCCATCCATAGGCAGCGTCCAGATGCTTTCTTCATCCCTCTCTTCCTAGCCCTACCCCAGACCCTAAGCCATGCATAGAATGGGCACTCATAGTTTCTAATAAGTGTAGAAAATTTTGGAGTTCCCTGGTGCACATTAGCCCTCAAAGGCTCTGATAAGTCCTGCATCAAAGGAACTTGTTTCACTCAACAATGCCCAAATTTATTTGATCACCGAACATGCCTGGAAAGATTGCCAGTGTTCCAAGGAGCATGGCTTGGGAAACAACCACGATCGATCCCTGAATTATCTAAGCCTCATAGACCGACCTGAAGTTGAATTTAGGAGTCTGCAGTGATGCTTTCTTTTCAAGGGCCCAGAACTGCCTATAAGGATTCTGTCACCTTTTGGCCATTACCTTACCTGGGCTTCTCAGGAACAGGGGTGGGGTGGGAGATGACAACAGTGGGGTTGCACTTAGCAGCCCCTGAGGTATATCTGGAATCCATGTTTCACAGTGTGCTGGGAAAGCAGAGAGGGAGGTCCAGGTTTGGGGATCAGTACGAGTGGGTCTGTGCCCTATTGACAGTTATGGAGGAGGCATGGTGCGTGTATGTGATCATGCGGGAGAGAATGAATTCCTGTCTTGTGGAAGGGCTTGAATCCCTCAATTCCTTGCCATATTCCTTAACTGCCTATACCTCGGTCTCATCATCTGTAAAATGGGTTTCCTTGAGGAGGGATTGAGACCACGTGCCTCAGACATTCAGCACACAGTCCAGCACCTTCCGGGGCATCTGTCATTTCCCTGGGTCTTCTTTCTCCCTCAGCACGGGCAAGGTGACTTCTCCCTTGGGTTCCAGCTCTCTGACCCCTATCTTCCCTGCAGACCCTCTTCCAAAGCCCAGAGGAAGGCTGGCAGCTGTATACCTCGGCCCAGGCCCCCGACGGGAAATGCATCTGCACGGCTGTGATCCCCGCACAGAGCACCTGCTCCCGCGATGGCCGGAGCCGGGAGCTGCGGCAGCTCATGGAGAAGGTAAGAACCTTCCAGGTGCCCCAGAAGACCGTGAAACTCTCCCAATTCCCACCCTGCCTTCGGGCCCCATCCAGCCCAGCTGGGGGCCAGATCTAGCCATGCAGATTGTTCAGAGCTGGTGGATAACCCGGCTCCCCTCCACGTGGATATTTTAGTCAGTATCTGCTCGGGGCTTCTTTGGAGAAGCCAAGCATTGTGTGCGGACCGGACAGGCAGCATCTGAGTCTCCCACGTGGGATCTCAGGCCCCACCACGCACGCCTGACTCACCTCTTTAGCTCACCAGGCTCACCTGCTGAGAAAAATGTCTTGTGTTCCTTGGGGAGGGGTCTCACCCTCCAACTCAAGACACATGGGGGATTCCACTGCCTTCTGATGATGGTCGATATAAAACACAGTCAAAACATTGCTGAGGATTTTTAGGTGCCCTTTATAGACTGCTTGCTATCCCTTGACTCGGTCCAGCTGCACTGCTCATTAGTCAGCTAAAGGGACCAGCTGCCTCCCATCATCATCCGGGGTGGGAAGCTGAGGGATTGGTAGAGAATGGAAGAGATCCTGGTCAGCACCGGGGTCTCCCACCCACGATCCCTGCAGGCTCCTGCCTGCCCACAACACCGGCACTGCTTTGGGGCCAGTTCGCCCGCCGGTTTGGGACATCCACGTGGGGTCCCCTGACTGTTGACAATGGCTATAAAAATGTGTCGTGGCATCCAGGGTGGGTGGAGGGTTTCTGAGAACTTCCAAGGGTCATGTGAACAGGGGTTCAGGAAAGTCTGTGCGTTTCCACAAGCACCCAGTGCCGTCTCCGAGCTTGCCTTAACCAGGTCAGGTGCCTTAACCTAACCGTAGGCAGGTGGAAGTGGGAATTAGGCAGCCCTCATTCTGGATTAGGAGGGGCTAGGGCAAGAGAATTCAGTTCATGCATAGCTGAAATTTAGGCCAGTGCTGGGCACGGGGGATTTCGCTGTGGACAAGCTAGACACTGGGTCTGCCCGTGAGGATCTCACCTGAAGGAGGCAGATGAATACGAATGTTCCAGGTCATAGCTGTAGCTGGGAAGAAGATAACCATGTAAGGGAGAAAGGCTGAAGGGCTCCCGGAGGCAGGGGCTCAGGCAAGGCCACTCTGAGAAGGTGATGCTGGAGATGAAGCCTGAAGGCTGAGGCAGCCAGCAGGGCAAGACAAGGGGAACGGCATTCCCGGTAGAGGGATCGGCAGGTGGAAAGGCTCTGAGGAGGGCAGGAGCTGAGAGTCTGTGAGACGAAAGGGGGCTGGTGGTCGCCGTCGATGAACATGCAGACCAGGCAGGTGAGGAGGCAGGACGCGGCCACAGGGTCTTCCTTTCGAAAAGCTCCCTCTGGCTGCTGTGTGAGGAACTGACTGCGGGGGTGGGGGTCGGGGGTAAGGGTGCCGGCAGGGAGACCAGGGAGGAAGGGGAGCGAGCGAGGGGAGAGGTGGTAGTGGCCAGACCGGGGCCGGGAAGTTGCTGGAAAGAGGAGGGGAGCAGGTTGGTGGGGTGTTGGCCTCCGGCAACACCAGGCCGCATCTGTGGCATCTCAGGGCCCGGGAAGGGCAGGAGTCTGGCTTCCCTAACCCTCCCAAGCTCCTAGGTCCAGAACGTCTCCCAGTCCATGGAGGTCCTTGAGTTGCGGACGTACCGTGACCTCCAGTACGTGCGCAGCATGGAGACCCTCATGCGAAGCCTCGACGCACGACTCCGGGCAGCCGATGGGTCCCTCTCAACCAAGAGCTTCCAGGTGGGTCCTTCCGGGTCGGGTCAGAGGCCACGGGAAGGACTGGGATCAGCGTCCGTTAGTTCTGAAGGTGGGGTCATGTCCGGGAAGGACCGAGGGTAGGCTGGGCTCCAGGGTCTAGTAGGGACCAAATGTCAAGGGCCAGGTGTGCATCAGAGATAAGGGGATGAAGTTATGGGTCCAAGGCTGGGGTCAGGCCTGGGTCAAAGGTCAGGGGTTAGGATCAGCGAGGGTTCCATCTTGGTGGGCAGGAGCTGAAGGACAGGATGTCGGAGCTGTTGCCCTTGAGCTCGGTCCTGGAGCAGTACAAGGCGGACACGCGCACCATCGTGCGCCTGCGGGAGGAGGTGAGGAATCTCTCCAGCAGCCTTGCGGCCATCCAGGAGGAGATGGGCGCCTACGGCTATGAGGACCTGCAGCAGCGGGTGATGGCCCTGGAGGCCCGGCTCCATGCCTGCGCCCAGAAGCTGGGTATGCCTTGACCCTTGACTTTGACCCCCGACCTCCATGCTCAACCCTAATACCACCTGGGTGCCCAGAAGCTGGACGTGGTTTTGACCTCTCACTTCTAAACTTTGACCTTGGCTTCTCTACCCAAGGCCTAAAATAGACCCCCAAACTGGAAATGGCCCTGACCCTTGACTCCCAGTCCCTTTACCCGCAACCTAACTCCATCTGGGACCCCCCAGATTTCTGGACCCCCTCTCACCCCGGTCCCAGCTCTTCCCAGTCGGAGCATACCACACCATCATTGCCCTGTTTGGCTCAGGCTCTTCCCATCCTCTATCCTTACCTACCCTGTTCCTGCCTCCCAGGTTGTGGGAAGCTGACGGGGGTCAGTAACCCCATCACCATTCGGGCCATGGGGTCCCGCTTCGGCTCCTGGATGACTGACACAATGGCCCCCAGTGCGGATAGCCGGGTGAGTGACTGTGCCCACCCCAGGGGTCAGAGCCTGGGGGAGGCAGCCTGTGGCTGCCCACAGGTGCCCAGCAATGCCACACCAATGCCTCTCTTGTAGCCTGAAGTGTTTGGAGAGCCTTTGGCCCTCTCCTGGACTATCCAGCAGCCACCAGGTGACCAAAGACCTCCCAACCCTGAGAATAACCAAGTCTGTTGACCTCTGGACTTCCAGTGTGGTCACGATAGCCCATCACCTCTGACCCACAGGAACCACCCACTAAGTGCCCAGGGACTATCCTAGTGACTGATACCAGTCACTAGGTGGCCCCTGAGTGTCATAGACTAGAGGTAGTAAGTGACCACTGTCTATGATCACTGGTCTCGCAGGAATTATGGTTGTTCAACCAAGTGGTGAAGAGCTTGGGTTTGGGAATCAGACTTGGACTTGCATCCTGCCGCTGCCACCAATTTTTAGCTAGAGAAACTCGGGCAGGTTCCCTAATGTCTCTGAGCCTCAATCTCCTTACCTCCAAAATGGTCGTGATTGTGTTGGCATGAAAGTTTTTAAAACGCTTGGCCCCATCATCAGTGCCAGTGAGGGCGTTCACCCCTGCTCATTGGCATGGCGACAGTAGGCGGCGATGGGAGAGGAGACGCTGCCGGCAGGCCGGGTCATCTCGTGGCTGCAGGGGTGAATTCAGGTGACCTCGTCGGCCCAGGCCTGTCCAGTGACCACTAACCATCCCATCTCCAATGAGCGGTGAATTCCCGGGCCCCGTGAGTCACCAGGGACCGCGATTTCCCCTGATCCTTAGGTAGCAAGTGTCTGTTTTCAGACCAGTGGTGTTTCCTGATCACATGATGCCGTTCCTGGGACTATGACGGGTCGTGGAGAGTCACTGGACATCCCACGACTGACTCACGACCAGTGGGGACTGTGGCTCCCTAATGACCCAGGGTGATTCCCGTGTGGTTGGCTGCTGGGGCCTTTGGGGGCCTGGGGGGCGGGGTAGCGGGGTGGCCGGGCAGCGACGGGCGGCTGTCTCCTAGGTCTGGTACATGGATGGCTATTACAAGGGCCGGCGGGTCCTGGAGTTCCGCACCCTGGGAGACTTCATCAAAGGCCAGAACTTTATCCAGCACCTGCTGCCGCAGCCGTGGGCAGGCACCGGCCACGTGGTGTACAACGGCTCGCTCTTCTACAACAAGTGCCAGAGCAACGTGGTGGTCAAGTACCACTTCCGCTCGCGCTCGGTGCTGGTGCAGAGGAGCCTGCCGGGGGCCGGCTACAACAACACCTTCCCCTACTCCTGGGGCGGCTTCTCGGACATGGACTTCATGGTGGACGAGAGCGGGCTGTGGGCCGTCTACACCACCAACCAGAACGCGGGCAACATCGTGGTCAGCCGGCTGGACCCGCACACGCTCGAGGTCGTGCGCTCCTGGGACACCGGCTACCCGAAGCGCAGCGCCGGCGAGGCCTTCATGATCTGCGGCGTCCTCTACGTCACCAACTCCCACCTGGCCGGGGCCAAGGTCTACTTCGCCTACTTCACCAACACGTCCAGTTACGAGTACACGGACGTGCCCTTCCACAACCAGTACTCCCACATCTCCATGCTGGATTACAACCCCCGCGAGCGGGCCCTCTACACCTGGAACAACGGCCACCAGGTGCTCTACAACGTCACCCTCTTCCACGTCATCAGCACCGCGGGGGACCCCTAGCGGCTGCGGGTGCTCGGGCTGCCGCCTGGGGGCGCTGGGAGTCCCTCTAGCTTTCCGTCTCTGTCGGGCCCTCGCTCTCCGCTCTCCCTCCCTTTTTGCCGGGCTTTCCTTCTCTGCCCCTGTATTTCTACTAGTGCATTCTCTGTGTCTTTTCTCCTCTGTTGGTCTCTGATTTTGATACTTGACTCTTTCTGCCTTTTTATTGATGCCCCCCCCCCC
>LNAC01000140.1:546504-592391 GCA_002007465.1 Ailurus styani | reverse complement strand
CCCCCCCCCCCCCGGTCTCTTTCTTTTCATGGATCTGACTCTCCAGGTCTTTCCCTGTCTGCGCTCTGTCTCTCTTCCCTCCTCCCCCCCCCTCCTGGCTTCCCACCCATCTCCCCAGGCCCTCCCTCCAAACCCCCACCTCTCCTTCAAGGAGTTGAGTGCATGGATCTGTTTCTTTTTTTATTTACACTCTTTCTTTCCAGGTTGCTGGAATAAACGGGACCTTTGACATTTGAGGCTTTGGTTGCTCTGTGTGACCCAGTGGGGCAGAGAAGGCAAGGTGGAGGCTAAGTGGGAGTCTGGAGACCCATCCCGGCTGGGCCCCCTTTGTCCCGGGCCACAGGCTGTGGGCACCTGAGCAGAGGAGCCCGGCCTGGGGGCCGGGTGCGCAGCGCGGCAGGGCGAGCCCTTCGGGAAGACAGGTGAGGAGGCCCGAGCCAAAGCTGTTTTGTTCAGAACAATTTGTCTGATGGCAGTTTGATCCAAACAACTGAGAATTCTATTGCAGTGATGAATATTCTCCATCACTGGGTTTTCACTCATTGATCACGCTGGTGCATCACTGAACCATCTGGCAACTTTAAATTTTTTTTTTTTTTAAACAATTTGGCTGCTTTTAAGAATTTGGGTAGGAGAGAGTAGGGTGCAATATTTTTCCTTTTCTCTTTTTTCTTTGTAATTTCAAAATCATTTTAAACGAGTCACACCTGTTCTAAGGTCATTACTAAAAAGGTAGGAACAGCCTGCAGGGAACACTGGGTCCCTTCAGCTGAACACACCCTCACCCCACACCTGGAGCCCATTCACTAGAAGGGTCTTGGGCAGAGATGGGTGCCACCGTGAAGACCAGAGCTCCTGGAGGGGAAGGACTGGCCAAGCTGGGAAGTATGGAGGGCAAGAAGGAGCATGAGGGAGGCGGGAAGAGGTTGGAGAAGCAGAGGCCAATTCCTCAGGAGCCTTGGGGATGTGACTGCGGTGGGGAGCGGTGGGGGCACAGAAGGGGAAGGCCACATGAGGGCCTTATTTTATTTTTTTTTTTAAGATTTATTTATTTATTTATTTCACAGAGGGAGAGAGATCCCAAGGAGGCAGAGAGACAGGCAGAGAGAGAGGGGGAAGCAGGCTCCCTGCTCAGCAGAGAGCCCGATGCAGGCCTCGATCCCAGGACCCTGAGATCATGACCTGGGCCGAAAACAGAGGCTTTAACACACTGAGCCACCCAGGCGCCCATGAGGGCCTTATTTTAGCCAGAACCTGGTGGTCAAGGTGAGACAGACTGCAAGAGTGGAGCCAGTGGTTGGGAAGAGAGGTAGTGCTGACCGCCACCCCCACGTTCGCCCCAGCACATGGCCCCCACTCAATCTGGAGAGGAATATTATGTAAAGAGCCTGTGGGGGCGGCCTAGTCCCCCCCCCCCCCCCCAGACCATGGAGGAAGAGAGCCCAGCTCTTCTGGGAGCTACCATCCCCCGCCCATCTCTAATTAATGGCCTCTCTGATTAAATCATCTCCGCTCCGTGCTGGCATCTCGGGGAACTCGGGACACCGGGGCCATACTGCAAATGAAACCAATGAATAATAAATGTGACTGCCTAATGCACTCATTTAAAACCAATTTTTAAAGAAATCTCCAAGAAAAGCAATTAATTTCCATTTAAATTAACAAGTTTGACATTGAAAAAGACCCGGGATAAGCCCATTGAGGCACTTAGTACCTGCTTTAAAAAAAAAAAAAGGCACAGAGTTGGGGACCACTTAGGACCTCTGCAGCCCAGCTGTCCTGTGTGTTTATTTGCAGGCAGGTCCCCCAGATGAGCACGGTCCGGGTGGAGAGTAGCTCACTGGTCTGTCCTACTCCCCAAGTAGGGTCAGGGACCAAGAGCTGCTGAATTCCACTGTGTTTGTCTTTTTAAAACACTCGCAGCCCCGGAGACGTGCACAGAACACAGGGCTGGGTGTGGGTGTGCGTGTGCGTGTCACCTCCACACGCCGGCCGCCCGGCAGGTGCCAAGCGCTGGGCATCGTATCTGCCCTCTCCCTCTCACACACACACACGGGCAGGCCCTGTGCTCCTCACGCTTTTGTTTTTGGCTTTTGTTCCAACCAGGGACGGGCGGGAGGAGTAACTGTCCGCCCCCACCCCGGGCCAGGATCCCTGTGCGCCTTAGGCTGCCGGCTGCCACCCCTTCCTCCCTCACGGACGTGTGCCCGGCTGTTTACCCCAAGTAAAAAAGTTTGTGCCCATCCTGTTACCCCAAGTTGAGGTGACCCATCCCAGCCCTGCCGCGTGGCCACAGAAGCCTGAGCTGGTGCCCGAGGCAGAAGGCTGGAAACCCCGGCTGGGGCATTTTGGGCTGGGAAATGCCAGACCAAGGGGACAGGAGGGAAGACTGCACCGCTGTCACCATCCAGAAGGCCTGGGATTTAGGACCCCACCTCCAGGCGGGAGGCAGGTGTGGGGCGGGGGGAATATGGAGCAGGGGAGGGAAGCGGCAGCTACTTAACCATGAATCACGCTGACGCTCAGTGGACTCGGGGGCACGTTTATCTACCAGCCGCGTTCTTTTGTGTTTGGGTTTTGGCCGCTGCACAGCTAGACAAAGGAAGGAGATCCACGGAGGGAGGTGGTCACACCCGGTCAGGGGGACTCCCTAGTGTCACACAGGACACACACCCAGGGATAACGAGGGTTACATGGCCTCCAGCATGGCCCCGGTTACACACATGCCTGGATGCCCAAAGTGACAGAGAATGCCACAGACCACTTCCCTGCCAACCGCACCCAGGGAAACATACAGCAGTTCCCAGCAGCATCTCAGCGCCCCGTCCACTCCTTCGTTTCTGCTCCTTCCCAGAGGCTCCAGGGGTCAGGAGGGCTACGATCACTCCCCCAACCCCAGAATTGGTGCAAATGGGGGTGCTGCTGCCTGCCTGCGGGCCCCCACAGGTGAAGGGGGATTCTGCTTAGAGGTGCAGCCTGCCTGAGAGGAAGCCCATTAAACCCTCCTAATGACATAAACTCTGGCAGGCAGCAAGCAGGGAGCGATTGCTCTAGAAACCAGCCAGATGGGAGCTGGCCCAGGTGACGGTTTATGAGACACAGCCCTAGAGGCCTCCCTTGGGGTGGGGGTGGGCAGGGCTTCTTTTGCTCAGGTCCCCAGGCCCTGCTGGCTTGTCATTCCCCCCCTCAATCTGGGCTGGTTCCCATTAAATGAGAGGGGCAGAGTGGGCTAAGCCCATAAACCCCTTGACTGAACTGGGCCCCTAGCCCAGGCCTCGGCACAGGGGTAGCTGTGAGGAGGTGACAGAAAGCAGGTGGGCCACACCCACAGGCCACCTGGGAGGGGCCCCCCTCCCTTCCTGGCTTGTCCCCTGTTGCTAAGGTAACAGCATCTGAGAAGGAGACAGGAGCCAGAACAACCTGCCAGAAACATTTGTGGTAACAGGAAAGCAGGCCTCAGGGTGCTATTTGTTCTACTTGGGAGTGGCGTGTGTGTGTGTGTGCGTGCGTGTGTGCGCGCACGCGTGCAGAGGACACCCAGGGCAGGGGGGCTCCAGTCTGTCTCTCCAAGGGTCCCTTGCAGATCCCCAGCTCCACCCTGATCTGCTGAATCCAGACACGTGAGGCGAGGTCAGGGCACTGCCCTTACATTCTAGAACATTCTTAAACACCCAAGTTTGAGGACCACGGACACTGATTGGCGCCTCACTTCCCTGCTGGGACCCCCCCACCCCCATGCCGAGCCCAGGATGAAGGGAGGCTTCTCAGGGATGAAATGCAGCCCGGATACTCAGACGCTAGGGACGGCGGACGACGGTGGCTCCTGACGGCTGCCCCCTCCCTTCAGCAGGGAGGGAACGAGACACAGGACAGCAGAGTAGTGGTTCCAAGTTTAATCGAGGGTGCAAAGGGGGCTGCACGGCCCCTCAGGAAGGGCCCCAAGGTAGTGGGCAGCCTGGGCCCCACGTGGAGCATTAGCTTTTTGCAGTTGAATAGAGGAATAGAGCATAACCAGAAACAAGGCCATCCTGCCCCCATCCTGGACCTGGGGGGCGGGGAGGGACACGGGGGTGGGGGGGCAGCTCAGCTGACTAGGCCTTCTCTTTGGGACAGGTTGCCCCCACCCCTTCAGTCCGGGAGCCTCCCCACCCACCTGCCCTTCTGAAGTCAGTTCCTAAAGGGGAGAGGAGTCTGGCAGGGGCAGCCCCAGCTGGGGGCAGAGAGGGAGCCCCCAAGGGTGAAGCGCTCCCCTCGGCCACTTGGGGAACAATAAATACTGTGCCGTCAGCAGGGAGGGGCGCCCGCTGGCCGGCGGACAGCAGGGAGCAGAGTCTGTGGGCCCAGCCCCCGCCCCTGCAGGCCGGGCCTAAGCCACCCACGGCCCTCACTCCGTGCGCAGGATGATGTGGATGCCGGAGTCCGTGAACACGGGCCCGCTCATCTCCCCGGTCCGCAGCGCGAAGGACGCATCTTCGAATGGCTTCTGCATCTGACCTGGGGAAGCGGGAGGGGTGGCGTGTGGGGGCCGAGGGCCCGGGTGGGGTGGGCAGATGGGGCTCCCCCCTGCGCCGAGCCCCACGCTCATTCATCCCGCGGTTTGCGGCGCTGGCGGCCGTTAAGGCGGCCCCAGGAAGCCCGAGGACAGCGTGATGGATGGCAGGCCGAGAGGCTGCCGCCACTGCGCGCTCGGGAGGCCCGTTTCGGTGACGCCCTCGTCCCTCAGGACCGCGTGCCAGCCCTGCAGCACCGTCCGTCCCCCGCCTGCCTCCTGGGGCGGGCGGGCAGCTGACAGCCCCTCGCCCCATGCGGGGCCCCTCCCCGATGCTCCGCAGACCCCAGGGCGGAAGGGGAAGAGGAGGGAAGGGAGGAGGGGGTGGCCTGATCCGCTCTGCCCCTCCCTTCCCCTCCCTTCCCACTGCCCAAGCCAGACAGGCCGCAGCTCAGCGCGGCTGATCCCCCCCCCCCCGCCCCCCCTCCCCGCTCTCCCCACTCCTGAGGGTGGTGTCGGGAGGGGCGTTCTTGGGGACAGGCCCTGGGGCCTTCAGGAGACCCAGCCTCATCCCCCTGGACCAGAGGAGGGCAAATGGCAGCCAGTACCTACCTCGCCGGAATCCAGCGCACAGAGAGGCCCCCAGACGGACTCCCCGCCGCAGGAGGGAAGGACGCCAGGCAGAAGGCTCTGCGGTGGCCCGCCCCCGCCCCCCAAAGCAGGGCAAGCCCCTCTGACGCTCGCGGGACTGTGCTGCCACCTGGTGGACCCCGAAAGCCTGTGCAGCCGGGGCTGTCCCTNGGGGGGGGGGGGGGGGGCCGCTGCCGGGACAGAGGCTCCGCTAGGGCTGGGTAGGACCCCCTCCTTGCGCACCTCTGCTGAAGGCGCCCAGGTCTCCCCTGGCCTTGGCCGAGCTGCAGTCGCTGAACTGTGAGGCCAGAGATTCAAAGTCTTCCTCTCCTGACTTGATCTTCTGGATGTAGCCTGTGGGCATACATGACACGGGGACACTCAGGGACCCCCGGCATCAGAGGCAGGGCAGGACGGGGTGCCGGGCTCCAGGGGGAGGGCGGCTCTTCACTCGGAAGGAAGGCACGCACCCCCTGCCCTACTTGGCACACGTGCACATGTGAACACGCCTCACACGCGTCCACGGATGCCCCCCCCGGCATGTGTGCACACCTGACCCTGCAGTGGCCTCAGCGCTGGTCTCACACCCCGTTCCTCCAACCTTGGTCACTCCCACCGCTCCCCGCCAACAGAACATGAACACAGCACGAGCTCTTCCCACCTCCCAACACCTATTTTGGGGGGAAAAAATCTACTTCCAGGCCCTGCAGGGCGGACACTGTAGAGGGATGCTGGGACCCGGGGCCCCCACAGGATCCCCCAGGGCGGTGATGGGGAAATTTTCTAGAGGCTTCTAGGAGAAAGGCGGGAGGCTGGGGCCCCAGGCCAGCTCTGCTGTGGGAGTCGGCTGAATGCTCAGCCCCTGGGCCTCAGGTGTCCAACGTATGGAAACTGGGAGGAAGGCCCAGGCTGCTTCCTGGGCGCCGCGAAGAGACCACAAGGCAGCCTGCGGGGGGGGGGGGGGTCATTCCGAGGCCAGGGCCCCACGGGCAGCCAACACTGTTCCTCTCCCAGCTGCCCCAGAAGGTGGCATCACGCTGGACTCACCCCTGTGTGGCACAAACTGCCCCACTGGGTACCGATTCNTTCCCCCGGGGGGGGGGGGAGGCCGGGGCAGCTGGTGGGGAGCAGGGCGCGCAGGAGGACTGGCTGTGCCTGGTGGGGAGGAGCCCCCACTCGATCTGGAGTTCAGGCAGGAGCCCTTGGAGCCAGAACCCATCCTCTCCTCTCCTAAGTGCCCCGGTCCTGCTCCAAGCAGCTGTCCGAGCACACGAAGAACATTCTCGCCGGTCTTGTCCCTGTGGCCACTGGCACAGCCACTGGGTGGGCTCCCAGGACACCCTAGCCCCCGACCACCAGCATGGCCCCTTACCCCGAGCTGGTCCCACAAGGCTTCCCAGGGAGCTACTTTCCCGGGGACATTCCGCACACCCACCCGGCCCACACTGGGAGTGGGGATGGCCCTGTCGCACCCAGTGGGCTTCTCAACATCTCCGTGACACTTCTGTCCACGCTCCTGTCTGAGCAGCGCGGGGACACTGCTGGCTAATGCACCTGGTGCTCTGAGGCCCAGACACGCAGCCAGGTCATCTGCCAGACGCTGAGCTACAGCAGACCTCCTAGGACCGCGATCGAAACAGCACAGGTGTGACAACACCCCTATCGGCCCGTTCCGCTGCACAACACGGCCGCAACCAGCGTCCAGGTGTCCGATCTGCTTGGCTGCTTCCACGGCTGGCCCCGTGACCCCCGCCTTCCCCAGATCGCCCTCACTCTTGTCCTGTCCCGACCACCCCTTTGCCTCTGAACCATTAGTCACTCGCCAGCAGGCTACGGTGAGACGCAGCACAGCCCCTGGCACGGAGACCTTGACAGACGTGACTCACTGTCACAGTTCTCCCTTCCTTGAGGGCTGTGCACCTCAGTGATAAGGTTCCCCCTGTGTCTGTGTGATGTGCCCACCCCGGGGCCCCCTCATCTGTACGGCTCAGTCTGGTCTGCTTGTCCGTGTGACAGGCTGCCTGGCCAGAAAGGCTCGCCGGCGCGACACGAGCCCCTGAGGCTGCTCGGCGGCCCCCGGTGCCAGCTGCAGCCACCCGTGATCCACCCTGCAGCGGACGTCATCAAGACACCCCTCTCCCGGACTTCTGGCCATCTCTCCGCCTCACCTGGGCAGCCTCGAGATTCCTCCTTCTCTCCCTTCTGTCTGGACCTCGATTCGCGGACGGGAGAATCCTGAGCACCCAGGGCTCCCCGCCGGCCCCGGCCCTGTCCCCGCATGACCAGCACCTGCAGCACCAGGCCCCTCCCCCCCCTCCCCCTGCCCGGGCTCCACCTGGCCGCCGCTCCAGCAGCTGGGACCGTGGGCAGCAGGGATCCCTGAGACTAGACGGCCTCGCCAAGGTACACAGATACCAGCCTAAAACTCAAACACAAGCCAAGCTTGCGCCCGCCATCGTTCACAGCACCCAAATCTTCCGGTGACCAGCCAACTCTCAGGAAACTTTCTGCTTGGATAGGAGCCGCAAGTGATTAAAAACAAAACAAAACAAAACACCCACTCCTTTCTAATCTCTCCTTTCTAGACGCTGATTTTCAGGAGTGTGGCCACAAGCCAAGATGCGAGGGAACCCTCAGACCCCTGGGCATCGCTCGGCTCAGGATCACCCGGTCCCGGCCTGCCCCCAGCACGCGGCCGCTGCTCAATGGTCTCCTCCGCAGGAAGCTCGGGTGTTGACCTCTGGCCCCACCCGGGAGCCTTGCCCCAGACCCCGCCGTGTGAGGGGCCTCCCTGCATTTGCCGGTGTCCCGCCTGTGCGCCTGTCACCCACCTCGGGCTGGGAGGGCTGTGTTCCCCGCACCCGGCTCTGTGCACGGAACAGGTGCTCGCTAATGCTGAAGGAATCGATGAATAAATGAGACAGAAACAGGCCATGGGGAAGGAGGGAGAGGGATCCACCCCTCTGCTCTTCAGAAGGAACGCTCAAACCTCATGTTTTCTCTCTGTGCACCTCAGATCTCAAGGCTTAAGAGGGGGAGAAAAGGGAGCAGCTGCCAGACCCGGGGGCGGGCTCAAGGAGTTCCTAGTCTGAAGCAGGGAACTCCCGCCTGCTTTGGGGAGCACAGGAGACCCTGACACTGGCTGAATGACAAAAGGGCACCTGTCGCTACGGAGAGACCACAGGCTGGCCTGCTCAGTGCGTGCCTGAGGCCCAGGAGGGCAAACTCAGGACCCCTGCTGCTGCATTCAGACCTCAGGTCTACCCCTCCTGAGCTCGGTGGCCCTGGTGGCTGACTACCTCTTGGAGGCATACTTGCCTGGCCTGTAAAATGGGCTAATGATGGCAGCTCCCACCTTGGAGGGCCACCGGGAGGGGAAGTTCCTGCTGGCGCGGTGCCTGGCGCAGAGCAAGCTCCTGAGAGTTACTAGCTGTCTGTCCCTACGTAGGGACTGAACTGTGTCCCCCCCCAAATTCATTCTTCAAAGCCTCAATCCCCAATGTGACCGTATTTGGAGACAGGCCTTCACGCAAGTGATCAGAGTTAAATGAGGGCGACAGGGAGGCCCCTGACCCCACAGGATGAGTGTCCTTACAAGAGATGCTAGACAGCTCCATGTCTCACTCCCAGTGTGCACAAGCCAAGGAAAGGCCACGTGAGCACACAGTGAGAAGGCAGCGGTCCACAAGCCAGAAAGAGAGTCTTCACCGGAAACTGAATTGGTCAGAACCTTCATCTCGGACTTCCAGTCCCAGAACTGTGGGAAATAAATACCTGGCGTGTGGTATTCTGTATAGAACCCCGAGCCAATACACCACAATTATTTAGGGGAAAGTGCGTAAACGGGGTGGTCTCTGACTCTTTTTTTTTAAAGGAGGGGAGGGGCATAGGGAGAGGGAGACAGAATCCTAAGGAGGCTCCATGCCCAGAGTAGAGCCCAACGTGGGGCTCAATCTCACAAACCCTGAGATCATGACCTGAGCCGAAATCAAGAGGTGGATGCTTAACCGACTGGGCCACCTGGCGCCCCTAAAAAGATTTAGACAAACTAGGGAAGGGGCCTGGACAGAGAATAAGGCGACAGGACTAGATCTGCCATTCCAGAAGACCCCAGATCCAGAGGGAGGGGCCCAGAGAGACCAGGGACGCAGCCTGAAGCCAGCAGGCTGGGAAGGACTCACCGACCTTGGGTGGGGACACTAGGCCAAAAGTGCTCCCTGACCCTCAGGCCCTGGGCACGTGGGGCTGGAGGGATGGGGAGCACGTGGAGAGGGCTTCTCCACAGCCTGGCCTCCTCGGACAAGGACACTGGCAATGACAGGCAGCTGGTCCTCAGATCCGTGACAGGGCCTGGCCACAGCCTAGCAGCTGCAGAGGAAAAAGAGCCTCAGCAGAAAAGGCAGACAGGCTGGCTCTTACTGCAGGCGCCTGTCCCCTCGGGGCAATGGGGAGCACTGGACCTAAATGCATACTGATGAGATTCGAGCCCCGATCCCGACCTCCTGATCGCCCGGAACAAGTCCAGGACAGAGGGAACATCCTCTTTCACGGAAGAGAAAACCGGGCCTGGACGCCCCAAACTTGCTGACACAGCACACGAGCATCTGGTTATGATGCGCACCACAGCCCGGGCATCTCACTGCACTCTCCTGATGACCCCTGAGGGGGCCCGTCCCGGCCCCAACTCAAGACACTGAGTAAAAAGGCCAAGGTCACTGGACGGTCCACATGCGGAGCCTACTAGGCTGCCCAGAGCTCTTTCAGGGAAGCAGCAGACGCTCCGTCCTCACCTTGGCCGCCAACCACACACGCCTGAATGTCCAGGGTCCCTGTGTAGACAGCAAGCGCCTGGCACTGAGCCCATTGCTCTGCTGGCCGGCTCCTGGATCTCACAGCTGTCCTGCCCCCCGTTCTACAGATGATGCAGCCAAGGCTCTGAGACACTTGCCCAAGGCCCCACGGCTGGCACAGGCTCTAGATGTGTGTGACTCCAGGGTGAGCCGCACCGGTTCTGACCTCACCCTGCCCTGCCCAGCTAACCCGCAAACCCGCTACCCAGTCCTCATTCTGCCTCTGGACAGCTCCAGAATCTGCTCCCCTCACCCCTCCCTGGCCCATCAGGTCGCACTGCCTGGAGCTGCAGGTCATCCCACAGCTCCCCCCGGGGCCATCTGCGTGGTCCGCGCGTCCAGCCCCTGCTAACATGCCCAAGTCTGTGCAGACTCAGGGTTAGGCCCCAGGGCCTGGCTGCTTCCTGAGAGCACCTCCCCAATCCCTGTGCTCCAAGACCTAAGCTGACCTCGGCACCCCCAGGCTCCCGCCACAGAATCCGCCCAGCAGGAGCACACTTGTCCATCCTGAGGACGGGGAGGCACCCTCGCCCTGCCCCTCCCAGACAGTCCCCACGGCCTGACAGCCGTCCTCCCCAGCCATGCTCAGATCCTGCCTCCGCCTCCCGCCATCTCTTGGCAGGACTGTCTCAAAGGTCTCCATCTCTGGCCTGGCTGCTCTGCTGAATCAAGACCCTCTCCCAGTAGCGCCCAGCGGCTCCCCTTGGGCCCCTCAGACTTAATGAGTCCCTCCCCAGACTCTGCCTCTTCCCAAGTCCCCTCCACCAGTGGTGGCACCTCTTGCCACTCAATCTCCAAATGCCGGTTGCCTCCCGCCCACTCTTGTGGGTCTAAAAGCCTCAGAACAGGGACCATTTGAGCTGGGAAGACCCAAGTGACCGCATGATTCTCTGGGCTTTCCCCACTCACTTCCTCCTCTTCCCCTGGGGCAGCCAGACCCCCTCACTGCTCACTGCTAGATCCCACCGGCCTGGGCTCTGGGACTTCCAGCATCCCTGGCCCTTCCCACTCCAGCCGCACAGCTCTTTCCTGAAAGCAAAGCACTGCAGGGCCATCCCCCCGTCATATGTGGCCATGTTTCCGGCTGTCTCCAGAAAGGTCTCAAACCCTTCGCCTCACCCAGGGGCCCCCTCAACCTTGCTGGGACCATAATGATGAGACCTTGAAGGGTCTCATCCTCCCTCAGTCCCCTGCACGGCCTTCCTGAGTCCTGGCTACGGCCCTGCCCCAGGCCTTTACTTCTGCCACTTTCTCTGCTAGGAATCCTTCTCACTTCCCGCTGGTTCCTGAAACAAGGCCGTGAGCACGGACGGTAGGCCAGGCTGTGTGCAGAGCGGTGGGACTATGGTGGGAAGAGAGCCAGTCCCTGTCCTCACGGAGCTCAGGAGGCGAGCTCTTTAATCCGCCTTCCAGATCCTGTGCATGAACTCCGCTCCTCTCTGTAACGGTGAGGCGTAAGGCTTGCCGGGACCAGACATTGTACGGGGGTGTGGGCCGGTGCAAGTTAACATCCTGGAGGCCAAATACCGGACCAAGTGATAACTGGACCAGTAAAACAACAGTCAATACTGACCGAGAGTGCACTCTGCCAGGCCTGTGCTCATACCAACAATCATAGTGACCGCTAGCAATTAGAGAAGATTTACTAGACACCAGAACTGTTATTCATGCTTTACTGCATTGGTCAGAGTTTTCACAACTACCCTATGGGGTATAGGTTCTATTATCAAAACACGGCTTTTACAAGTGAAAAGACAGGTTCAGAGATGTTAAGTAACTTGCTCAAGGTCACAGAGCCAGGGCTGGGCAGAGCCAGAAGGCACTTGGTCAGGCTGGGTCGGGGTGAGGCGCTGGGTCATATGGGGTAAGAGCAGCCCAGGAGGAGTCTGGGGGTTTGTGGGGTAAGAGCCTGAATGGGGACACCACACGTGAGATCCAGACCAGCCCTGTCCAACAGAACTTCCTGTAAGGATGGAAATGTTTTAGATCTGCGCGAAGATGGCAGCCACTCACCACACATGGCTACTGAGCAGGTCAAGTGCAGCCAGTGTGAGGAACCAATCTCTAAGTGGACTTAGCTCTAATTAATTTAAATGGAAACAGCCCTGTGTAGCTAGTGGCGGCCATGCTGGGCGGCTCTACACCAGGCTTCTGCAACTGATGGCCATAATGGACTAAGTGCTGCTGTTTTCATAAAGTTTTATTGACACACCTGCTTGTGTACATATTACATCAGGCTGCTATCACTTACAAAGCAGGCCTATATGGCCTGCAAAACCTAAAATATTTACCATCTGGCCTTTAAAGAAGAGGTTTGTGTACTCACCGCTGCTCTAGACTGCGGAGGAAACACAGAAGAGAGACAGGAACAGCCTCCTCTCTCAGGGCAGAAGTTCTATGTCGCTACCTTTCCAACCTCCCTCCTGACGCACCCACCTATGTGCCCCAGAACCCTGCGTGATGACATTACCATCAACAATAGCTCCCACTGACTGAGGGCCCACTGGGACCAAACACTCTCACCTGGGCCTCGGGGGGCAGGTACATGACAACGCCCATTTTACAGAGGTGAAAACTGAGTCTCAAGGAGGTTACACAAGTCCCCCAAGGTCCTGGAGCTTATGGGGTATAGCTACCACCTGAACCCAGGCCAGCCAGCCCCCAAGGCTGGGTCCTCCCCATCTAACCTGGCTCACCCTCAAATGCCAGACAGAAAAAAAAAAAAAAAAAAAGGCAGCTGTGTGGCCCAAGCTCATGTCATGTTCAAGCACGTCCGTGTCAGTCAACGCTGACAGCTGAGTTGGCTAGGGTGCAGGGTCTGGTGTGATTTCTACAAGGCCGGCTCTGGCTCCCAAGGAGAGGTCAGCCCCCCCCAACCCCCTACATACAACTGCCGCCCTAACCTGTTTCCAGCCCTGCTCACCATTAATCAGCTCCAGGGCCTCCTCCTTGGTCCTGGTGATCTTCTCCTGCCGCCAGGACGAGGGCCGCCGTGACTGGCTGTGCTTGACAAGCAGGTGTGAGCAGCGGACCCTGGTGGGCTCCCCCTGCCCATTTTTGCTGCCACTGCTGCTGTTGCCACTCGGCCGCTCCCACTGGCTGGCGTTAGTGATGTGATTGAAGTAGTATACCCGGCCTGGAGGAGGGGGGAGGCACGGATTCAGCAGGGACCTGCTCAGAGGACACCACCCTGAGGCCAAGATAAGGCACTGGCCAACGGGATGCCTTCGTTCAACAAACCCACTGTGTCCACCACGTGCCACAGGCCCTTAGGGAGCTAACATTCTCGGTGTCGGGACAGACAGGCACCCAACAAGCAAATAAGACCATGTAGTAAGTTCCGTTATTGGTGATTTCAAGGAGGAAAATAACCCAAAGTGACAGGAGAGAGGAAGCTGGGGGGGGGGGGGCAGGGAGGGGTTTAGAGCATGTATTTGGTGGCCTGGCTGCCTGTTCAAATCTGGCTCTGTCACCTCTGTCACTCACTGTGTGAGCTACCCTCTCTGGGACTCGATTCTGTCACCCGTAAAATGCAGATCACAACAGTCCCTGCCTGTAGGGTCGTTCTAAGGACTGAGCGAGCTCACAGCTCTCATCACACTCAACGGCAGTGCCCAGGACACGGTTCGAGTATGACAGCCATCGCCTCCATTCTATAGACGACAGAAAGGAGGCCTCACCTTCCACATCTTTGGTAGTGTTTCCGGAGAGTACACTCAGCTCCAGGCACACATGGCTGGAGGCAGGAATTACTCCTAGGTTGTCAAACATGAACGCTCTGATCTTAACCCGCACCCGGGGCACAGTGCTGCACAACCAGGGCCCAGCACTCCTGCGGGCCGGATGTTACTCAGGGCCTGAATAGCAGGAAGGAGTGAAGGCTGCAAGCAAGGACACTGAAGTAGGACCCAGGAGAGCCCAAGCATCATTCCAGGGCCTGAGATTTTGCCTGGGTTGCATGGATGACTCGCACCCAGCACCGTGAAGAGCTGACTGTCACTGCTGAGGAAAACCACCAGGGTGGAATCAAGCAGAAAGGGCGGGAAGGGGGGCGGGGTGCCCAGAACCAGGCAGGGCATCAGATTCGTGCTGCAGATTGCAGCCACAGCGTAGAGCTGGAGCAGGCTGGGCGAGAGCTCAGCCAGGGGCTCAGCAATGGCCCCAATCTCCCGGAACCCTGGTTTTCTCATCTGAAAAATGGGGGTGAAGTGACAGAATTAAGGACATAACTTCACAGGGTTAATGTGGAAAACAGTGATGATATCCGGGAAGTGCTCACCAGAGGGCCTGGCACTCAATTAACAGAATTCACTGTGACTGTGAGCTTTATGGGTTATGGAGGCAGTGCGGTGAGATGCCCGGCCCTCCTCACTCGTCTGCAGTGACGAGGGCAGGGGGCTCTGCAGTCAGACTTCTAATCCGGCCCCTGCCCCCTGGAATGAATGACCTTGAGTGAGTTCCTTAAGTTTTCCGACCTCGGTTTCCTCACCTGCAAAATGGGGGTAGTAACTACCTACCTCCCAGAGTTGTGGTCATTCAGAAAGAACACACTTAAAACACACTTGGCACAGCGCCGGGGGGGTGAGATGAACGTGCCCTATGACTGATATTATTGCGGATAAGCCTTAAATCGGGCTCCCAGCACAGGGTCGGTCCGCAGGCAGAAGACCTCCGGGCCGACAGGGCAGACTCGGAATGAGATGGGGTGGGGGTGGCAGGCGGGTTAGCGGGAGCAGGTCGTGGACCCGAGGCCCGGTAGCACCCTGGGGGCCACGCCCTGAGCATGGGGTTGGGGTGTCCTTCCCCGGGGCTGCCCCCGGGCCCAGCGGAGTGCAGAGACGCTCCCCGGGGACGTCAGGTGCATCAGGCCGAAAGGTGTCAGCCAGATCGGCAGGGCCAGGGCCATCACCCGGGGTAGTGCAGCGGGATCACCGGCCCTTCGCCGCCCCCCCCCGCCCCCGGCAGCGCGCTGGGTCTCTCCGGCCCCGCCCCTTGCCTCAGTTTCCTCCGGCATCCCCGCTCCTGAGGTTCGCAGCCCCCACGGGGCGGGCCCGGGCCGTTACCCTGGGAAGACACGGAGGAGCCAAGACCCCGCGGGAATCGGGCGACGGCGCCGCGCCCGAGGGGCGAGCTCGAGCCCTGCTTCCGCGGGCCCGCGCGGCCCCGCCCCAGCCCCGACCCCCGCGGCACCTGAGCTGCGGCTCATGCGCTTCTCCCAGCCGGGCGGCAGCTTCTCCTCGTCCGCCATCTTCCCTCCTGCCGCAGCGTCCGCTCCGCCTCCACCGCGCCGCCTATGCCGCCCGCGCCCGCCCACCGCCACCGCTGATTGGCTCGACCCGCCTGGCGCCGGGGCCTGGCGACGATGCTCATTGGGCACTTTCACGGTCCGGAGAGGCTTCCAGGCTTCCTATTGGGTAACAGCGAGACTGGGCGGACCCTCCCCGCAGTTTACCCGCGGCCCGCCCCCGTACGGCCTCACCCGGATCCCGCCTCCTTCCTCCCTCGGCCGCTAACTGGTAGGGAAGGGACGGGAGCCCGTCCTTCTCGACACCCTTTGGCGAGCTTCAGAGAAGTCCGGACCCCTCCTTTGCGTCCTTCGCCGCAGGTCCCATCCGATTGGCTACTGCGGCAGTAATTCCCGCCTTCCTGAGCCGTTCCCAGAGGCCCGCACCCCCATGCGGAAGTGTCTGGGTGGTTCGGCGGTGACGGCAGCCCACGAGGTACCTGAAAGAGGCGGTGCTGCCTGAGCTGTTGCCGTAGCAACGTAGTTGCCTTGGTGATGAGCAGTGAAGAACCCAGAAGCTCAAATTTGGCTCCTCCATCCTCCCTCTTCCCACCTGTTTCCTCCAGATGTCCAAAGCTATACCCCCACTTTTTGGGGTTTTTTTGGCAAGACTAACCCTTTCCCTATGCCACTGACCCAAACATCTTCTACTTCCTTTGGAACCTACTTTACTTATTCCCTCTCAGTCTGGCTCCGGCCTCCGTCCTGGGTGACTGGTGGGTGTTGTCATGGCCACTTAGCTGGGGACACAGGAGGATGTGCAGGTAGGAGGATGATGAGCTCAGTTTGAATTGATTTGTGTGTGGCACCTGTGGGACACTGAGGGGGCGCCTGGGGACAGGCTGGAGATAGATATGAGAGGCAAAGTCACCAACAGGGAAGAGTTAAGTGATAGTTCATCTATATAACTAGACCCTTATGTGACCATTAAGAAGAATGAGGTGTAGTCATATGAGACACAGGGATACATGTCTACAAGAAATCTGAGACAGGATGCAGTAGGTTAAGTGCATTCAGGAGCCAGATTGCTGGGTTCAAAGCCTGGCCCTCCATTTGCTGTGACCTTGAACAAATTACTTAATCCCTGTGCTTCAGCTTCTCCCTCTGCAAATGAGGATAAGAATAAATATCTCATACATACCTTTATGCAAAGATTAAATGAGTTAATCTGTAGAATGCTCTCAAAAGTGTCTGGCCCATAGCAAGAATATGTGTTTGATGGGTGAAAGAAAAGCTAATCACAGCACAACATAGCAATTATACTATGTATGAAAGCATAGCAAAACAAACCCAAAATTAATTGAAAAGAATTAGATCACTTATAGAAAGATATCAAAACATTTTAAAAAAGCATAAAAAGGAAGCTGCTGAACAGTATGAGTAGTAGAATATGTATAATTATCTCAATTGTGTAAAAACTATATAACAAAATTTCTGGATTCATTCAGATATGTTAATGACTACCACTGGTAATTCAGGTGAAGGAAAAATTGAGGAATGTAAGTTTCAATGTAACATTTTGATTTTTTTACAAGCACATATAATATTCATAACCATAATCATTTTTTAAAAGATTTTATTTATTTATTTGACATACAGAGAGAGATTACAAGTAGGCAGAGAGAGGCAGGGAGAGGAGAAAGCAGGCTCCCTGCTGAGCAGAGAGCCCAATGCGGGCCTCGATCCCAGGACGCTGAGATCATGACCTGAGCCGAAAGCAGAGGCTTTAACCCACTGAGCCACCCAGGCGCCCACCATAATCATTTTTTTTTTTAATCATTTTTTAAAAGATGACTTTCAACTTAGCACAGAGTTGCAAAAATAGTGTAGATTTTTCATATACCCTTTACCCAGCCATCCTTTATATTAACATCTTACATAATAATAGAACGGAGGTGGGGCTCTTGGCTGGCTCAGTTGGTGGAGCATATGACTCTTGATCTTGGAGTTGAGTTCATACCCCATATCCTGTGTAGAGACTGCTTAAAATCTTAAAAAAGTAATAGAACAGAGGCCACCAGGGGTCATTTTTATTCCCCAGAGGACATCTAGAAATGTCCTCTTAAGACATTTTTGGCTGTCATAAATGGTGGATAGGGAGATGCTACTGGCATTTAGTGCGTAGAGGCCAGGGACGTTGTTGAACATCCTACAATGCACAGCAACCCCAACAAAGAATTAACCAGCCCCGATGTCAACAGTGCCAAAGCTGAGAAACCCTGCCACAGAATAACTATCAAATGTTTGTAAATACTATTGGAAATCAACATTAGTACAATACTGTTAAACTGGACTTTAGAAAAGAATTTCCTGTTTTCCCACTAACATTTTTTTAAAGATTTTATTTATTTATTTGACAGAGACACAGCGAGAGAGGGAACACAAGCAGGGGGAGTGGGAGAGGGAGGAGCAGGCTCCCCACTGACCAGGGAGCCTGATGCGGGGCTTGATCCCAGGACCCTGGGATTTGGCCTGAGCCGAAGGCAGACGCTCAATGACTGAGCCACCCAGGCACCCCCCACTAACATTCTTTTTATGTACCAAGACACATACTGTCATTGTTAGTTTCCTCCAGTACATGACATATTTTAGGTCTTTTCTTGTCTTTCATGACCTTTGATACTTTCAGAAAGCAGAATGTCCCTCATTCTGATGTTTTGCAGTGATAGGGTTTGTCTGATATTCTCATGATTTGATTGGGGTTATGTTATTGGGAAGGATATCACAGAGACAATATGCCTTTCTCATTGCATCATACCAGGTGATCAATGATGTTGCAATGTTTTAGTTGTATTAAGGCATCTTCTGCTGTGTAACAAATTACCCCACAATTTACTGGATTAACATTTATTATTTCAGTTTCTATGGGTCAGGAATCCAGGCACAGTTTAGCTGGTGTCAGCAGGAATGGCTGTAGTCTCATCTGAAGGCTTGACTGGGGCAGAATTTACTTCCACGCTTCTTCATGTGGTTGCTTGCAGGATTTAGTTGCTAAGGGGATCATGGACTGACGAACAGAGTTCCTCACTAGCTTTGGCTGGGGCCTCTCCACGAGGCAGCTGGCTTTCATCAGTGAACGAGTGAGAAAGCAAGACAGCAAGCAAGACAGTAAGCAAGATAGAAGCCACAGTCTCTTTGCAACTTAATCTCAGAAGTAATATCCCATCACTTTTGCCATGTTCTATTGTTAGAAGCTAGGTCTGGGGTATCCTCAAGAGGAAGGGATTACACAAGGATGTGAATACCAGAACAAGAGGATCATTAGGGACCACCTTAGAGTCTGCCTCTCACACTTGTGATGTTACTAACTTCGATCACTTAGTTAAGACAGTATCTAAAGTTATTTTCTCTTTGTAATGAATTTACTCTTTTCCTCTTCCTCTTTGTAAACTTACTATTTTCCTTTTTTGGGGAGATACTTTGAGGCTGTGCAAATATCCTACTTCTGCTTAAACTTTTGCCCACCAATTTTAACATCAATCAATATTTCTTTGTCTGTAGCAATTATTACTAAGGTGATGCAGTGGTGATTTCTTATTTCCCTCTTTCCTTCTACATTTAACTGCAGTCCTTGGTAGTAAAGAATTGTCCCTTCTCCCCCATTTATTTACATATTCAATTATTTCTTGAAATGAGCATGGGCTCAAAGATATTTATTTTATTCTGTTGATCATAGTCCAATGGTCATGTTACTTTCAAATCAGCATAGAAAAGTACCGGCTGAAAGTAAAATACTTCTTGTCCCATTCTCCTGAAGTCAGGTCTTTTCCGATACATTTACACAAACTCCATTCTTCTCTTTTAAAAAGGACCATCCTGATATCTGCTCGCAAAAACAATCCAATTGCGAAATCTGGCTCTATCTACAATATACCCATTTGTTCAAGTGTGTGTGTGTGTGTGTGTGTGTGTGTGTGTGGTTGTATATGTACAAAAGTAGTTCCAGAATTGCTCAATCCTAACACTGTGATGAATTTATTTAACTAGAGTAGAGTTTGTGTATAATGCTTTTGTCTTTAGCCTTACAGTATCCAGTTAACATACTTTCTCCAAAGTTACTTAGGTTAGCTCTTTCCTTCCCAACCCCTTTTGGTGTGGTCATGTGATTCACTTGTAATACAGGCAGATTCATTTGACACCCTACACTCCATCTTTCTTCCTATATCCTGGTTGAAAAATGCAAAGTCCTTCACCCACCACCACAGTTCTACACAGGGGAGTTCCGTCATCACAAAACTCCCTCCATGCCTCCTTTTTATGTAAAAAAAGCAAAACAAGCAAGTATTAATAAACTAATGAAAAGGAATGAGGTAATTCATATGGAAAGGTGAAAAATAAAGCATAAAAAAGCAAGCCACTGGGGTGCCTGGCTGGCTTGGTGGGTGGAGAATGTGATTTGATCATCAGGTCATGAGTTCGAGTCCCACATTGGGCATAGAGCCTACTTAAAATAAAAAAGCACTGAATGGTGTATATTACAGAATGCATAATTATCCCAACCGTATAAAAATTACAGGTTTTATTTTAGAAAATTTCTGTATTTAATCAAATATGTTAAAAACTGCCACTGGTGGGAGGGGTGCTGTTAATAAGAAACTTATTTTTTAACAAAACATTTGGATCGTTTTTACAAGCAGATATTAGGATGGTCCTTTTTAAAAAAGAAAAATGGAGTTTGTATAAATGTACTGGAAAAGACCTGACTTCAGGAGAATGGGATAAGAAGTATTTTACTTTCAGGGCGCCTGGGTGGCTCAGTGGGTTGAAGCCTCTGCTTTCGGCTCAGGTCGTGATCTCAGCGTCCTGGGATCGAGGCCCGTGTCGGGCTCTCTGCTCGGCAGGGAGCCTGCTTCCTCCTCTCCCTGTCTCTCTGCCTACTTGTAATCTCTCTCTCTGTGTCAAATAAATAAATAAAATCTTAAAAAAAAAAAAAAGAAGTATTTTACTTTCAGCCTGTACTTTTCTATGCTGATTTGAAATTAACAAGTAACCACCTTGTCAAGGCTGTGGTGTGTCCAAAAAATCTTGTTGGGTTTAAAATTTTCAAATAGACAAATATGAGGGAAGAGAGATCTAAGAGTAGGAAGAGCAAGGTATCAGGAAATAGACATTTCTGGCATTAGGAGGGAGCGGAGTCCTAAGGATGGAAGGGAAGCCAAGAGGACAGGTAGGGAAGTGTCTAGTGGAGACCAGGGAGAAATCATCCTCTATGAACTACAGGCCAGCAGCACCCTAGGCAGCTGGCAGGTCCACCTCCCAAGAAGCTTGAGATGAAGGCAGAAGACTGGGTGGAGCTTAGAGGGAAGGCAAGGAGCAGTTGGCAAAATTTGAACATATTAATGTACTGCAGGAAATCATCCAGGTCAATACAATAGAGGGGAAAAGGGATGGAGCAAGTTTCTGCACGAAGCTCCTGAGAAAGGCCCCTGAATGCAGCTCTGGGGAAAGCCCAACATCGACCCTGGGATCTGTGGCCAGGGGAACACAGATGGGGTGTTTGGTGTCCTGTCTACTCCGACCTTGGGGAAGGCTGGAGACAGCTTAAAACCCTTTGTGCCAGACGCCCTGCTGTTTTAACTGCATTATCTCACTGAGATGTGGGTGCCATCATGGTGCTTTTAAGAGTAGGAAACTCAAGGTCAAAGAGGCTAGCTTCCCCAAATCCTACCACTATGACCAAAGTTCAGCCTATGCCACACTGTCTCACTCTGTCCACTAGGATTTCAAAAGTCTAGGAACAGTGGATGCATAACCAATCATGCTTTGGCTCATCTACATTTCACAACATGGCAATGAAGTAAACACTATCAGCTCCAGTTTGGATAAGAACATGAAGGTGTGGAGAAGTTAATTACTCTGCTCTGAATCACTACCAGTGGTAGAGCTGGGATTCCAACCACAGTTGGTCTGAATCCAGAACCTGTATTTTACTATACCTACTGTCCTTTCCCAGACACCCCTTGGTCTATTAGGACGACAATGAACCCACAATCTCTTGACCTTCACAGACCCATGGCAAATCCCAGAGCTGTGGGTGGGCTTCCATTCAGGCTCCCAGGCTGCTTGCTTACTGTTCCCTCACGAACCCAGTTGATCCTGCGTTAAGGAGCAGCTGTGTACCGAGAGAATAGTGACAACCAGACGTCAACCCTCCCCACGTTGGCTCAGGCCTCACTCAAAGATGACAACAATGAAGCAACTTCTACGATTTTATTAACATGAGTTTTTAAAAACAAGTATCCACATCAGTGTGGGAGTGAGGATGGGAGAGAAGGGGATGGGGGGAGGAAGAAAACAGGGGAAGGGAGGAAACAGCAAGGTCCAACGGGGGGGAAGGAATTCTCCTCTACTGGTAATAAAGCTCCAGGTTCATCCCATCGTGGATTTCATCTGAAGTAAAGGTGTTAAGGAATTCTCACTGTGGCCTCCATCTCCACCCCTCTTATCTTGCACAGGTAGGTCAGGGTGGCCTGAGGACTCCACCCAGGGCTAAGGAAGCCATTGGGAACTGGGTCATTTTGATTTGGAAAGAATCCAAACTATTTAAAAAAAAAAAAAGCTCGTACTCCCTTTGCAAAACAGACTTAGGCCTGAGTCTCACTCCACCTTGACCTCCTGTCCACACTCACGTAAGAGTTCAGTAATGTATCTATTTTGACCTTAAAGTGTCTTCTAAGCCAAGTCAAAGTATTTCACCAACCACCCTCCTCCCCCAACAGAACAATGACACGGCTCCCATTTTCTAAATGCTTCCCATATGCTGCAGATTACGTTAAACACTGTCCGTGCACAATCTCCTATAGACAGACTCCCAGCACTGACCAAAGAGAACCCAGTCTGGTATGTAGACCCTTCCTCAGGAAATCACACAAAGGATACAGTCCCCCAGAGACACATGGTCCTTAAAAATCGTGTACCTGTGGGATAGAAACCTTTTAGACAGAAGTCTCAGATGGCTTTTCATCCTAGAGGCGAGCTGAGAAACCTCTGCCTGAGCCTGCGGGGCTCCCCAACCCCGCCCTGACCCAGTCCTGCCCAGCCCCCAGCTCTGTCACCGCACTCACCACTTCTTCAGGACGATCTTGTTCCAACGGGTGCCAGTCTGGGCTGCGATCAGCTTCTTAAGGTCCCCGATGGTGTCATCAGTGCTGGGCGCAGACGAGTTAAGGAAAACGGAAGGGAGAGGGAGAACGTGCAAAGAGCACATTCCAGGGCTGAACGCGCTCCGCCAGGATCCCATCCGCCCCCTCTCCCGGGTTTAACTAAAGTCACCCTACACCACAGACTGAGTTGCTGTCTCACGCCAAGCACCCCAGGAACCACTGCCTCTCGGCCGCCGGTGGATACTTGCACTTAACGCGGACCTTCTTCCCCAGACGGTCGTTGCAAACAACCTCGATCATCCTGTCTGGAGCTACGCACGGCGTGGGGTGGAAGGCAGCAGAATCAGGACTTCAGGGGTCCCCACGGGCCCAAGACCCCGGGTTCGAGTCTTCTGTTTACCCCTCAACCTCCCAGATATCCGCGTCCTTCCGGGCCTCCACTCCCAGGACCGCGCAGCCCAGGCAGCCGCGCCTCCCACTTCAGGTCGCCTGAAGGCCCCGCCCCGCCCCCCGAAGGCGCGCAACCCCTCGAGGGCCGGGTCGCCTCCGTTTCCCCCGACTCCCGACCTCCCTACGCGGCCCCTCACCTCGAAACGCCTGGAACCAGCCGACGCCACAACCTCCTCGCTCGAGGGCGGAGCCGGGGTCGGAGTGGGCTCGAAAAGCCGGAAGCGGAAGTGAGCAACCGGAAGCGCCCGTCCCCGCTCCCCGCTCAACACCCTTCCGACTTATTTCCGGTCCCAAGGCCGGAATGGGCTTGCGGTTCCCAGGCGAGGCTCCGGGGTCCCCGTGAGATACCTGCACGTCGGTGCGTGGGGCCAATTTGGGGTCCTGGGCCGTGCGTGGCTGGGGAAGGGGCGTGAAAGGGAAGTCAGGGGTCAGGGGTCGGCGCCCAGTCCGTGGGGAGCTGTTGGTGGAGGCCCCTTAGCTGTGGGGAGACGTCGTCCTGTGTGGGGTTTGGCAGGAACGTCAGGGGAGCCCGGGGACGCCCCGTGGGGGGTCGTGACTTCCCGTTTCTGAGCCCGATGAAGCCTCCTAGTTGAGACGCAGCCTCAGGGCAATGCGGAGCCTGGGTCGAGTCGTGCCCCCTGCCTTCATTCGGAGCCAGCCTTGGAAGCGTTTTGCCCACCACTCCCTTTGGCTGTCGCTCCTGACCCCCCGGGACACTTGGGCGCAGACCGCAGTCAATAAGCAGGCGCGCCGCCTGATTGCGTCCCGGATCCCAGCATTTGTTAGAATGGAGTCCAAGTTGCACGCCAACCAGCATCATAGGCAAGTGAACTGGAAACCGCACAAGGGCGAAATCACCCAGTCAAGGGTGATCTTCAAGGAAGATCGCTCCGCCCCGGCAGGGAGCACCTTGTACCAGATCTCAACCTTGCCTTTGTGTCCCAAAACAGCCCCTCGACTGGTCTGCTTGTCCAGAGCTGGTGGGATAGGGAGCGCCCCTCCCTAAGTCCAACCACACGGCTGCCAATGGAACCATTCAGCCGTTCTTTCTCAGCAGACAGGATTTCCCCAGTTCGGTGAGCCTAAAGGGATTCACTCTGAAAATGAGCCACCACTTCTGATTTGCCCAATCCACCTTCTCAGACTGGGATGTGAGATTAGGTGGAAGACATGAGAGACCGTCCTGTGGGAAGAGCAGATGCTCTGTGACCCTTTTAGGGGCTGACCTGACTTAGGGAGCTGGCCCAAGAGGTCCTCCCACAAGCACTAGGCTGAGGGGCCTTCCTGCTCAGAACTTGGACCTGTCATTCCTCTGAGAATTCTGTGTGCGCTTAAGAGGGTGGGGAATCTGAATGGAAAGCTTGCTCAGGTTGGAGACACAGGCTTTTGAATTTGGACAGATGAATGAAAAACCCAACCTTACCCCTTAATATTAAACTATAGGATCTCAAGTAAGACAGTTACCCTCTCTGATTCTTATTTTCCTTTTCTATGGAAATGGGATAGCATTTCGACCCTAGGATTGTAGTAAGGATTGGTCTTGGACCAGCTTCTGACGGTTTTTTAAGAATTTGCACAAGAGGAGTGCCTGGGTGGCTCAGTGGGTTAAAGCCTCTGCCTTCGGCTCAGGTCATGATCTCAGGGTCCTGGGATCGAGGCCCACATCAGGCTCTCTGCTCAGCAGGGAGCCTGCTTCCTCCTCTCTCTCTGCCTGCCTCTCTGCCTACTTGTGATCTCTCTCTCTCTCTCTCTCTGTCAAATAAATAAAGTCTAAAAAAAAAAAAAAGAATTTGCCCAAGAACAGATGGGACAAGAGGAGAGGTTGGAAGGTCAAAGGTGAGCTGAGGGGACTGATGTGCCCAAGGAAGTTTGGAAAGAACACATCATTGCATTCATGGAATTACTGTGTCCCACAAGATGTTGATGGTTTTACCAGTAGATGGTGGAATTGCTGAATCTTCCATTCCTCTTTGGCACTTTTTGGTCTTCCCAGATTATCTACAATGAACATACATTACTCTTGTAATCAAGGGAAAAAAGTAAATGTTACTTTTTTAAAACAAGAAGTTCTAATTTCTCAATAATTGATTCAAAGATCGTTCAAGCACAGGATCACGATGCTGAGTTACAGGCTGGCGAGGGGGGCAGTGGGAAGTCTGGGGATGAGAATAAGTCGGGATGGTTGGGCGTTTGGGCTCCAATGGGAGGTGGTGGGGATCCGCTGAGGGGCTGCCAACCCCAGCTGGGCTAAGCCATCCTGAGGGGGGTGGTGGGCAATGGAAAGTCCCAGGACTAGGCTGCCACTGCTTCCTGGACTCCACCGCCTGCTCTGCCCTGCGATTCAGGTGAGAGGGGGAGGGGCCTCAGGAGATACGGCCCCTCACTTTAGAGACCCCTCCCCACACCCTGGTAATAAGAATTTGGAGCGTCCCATGAAAGGAATGCCCCTTGAGGAACAAGGGCAGCCCCATCCTCCTGTCGGAGCCGCAGAAGGTTTGCCGGCAGAGGTGCTGGGGTGGGGAGGAGGCAGGTGCTTCCCAAGAGGGAGAGTTCTGGCTCACAGCCCAAGGAGAAAGCTGGGCAGGCCCTTTCTGCCCATTTGTTTCCTGGGTTTCTGACCCAGAGGAAGTTTATATGTGAGGTTTCCTTCCCTCCCCCTCTGTATGCTGGTGGAACAGAAGGTGATTCTTGGGAACCTCCCCTATAACTGAGCCCCAGGGGCAGGAGCACCTGGGTTTTACTGAACTTAAAAGCAGTTGCTCCAGTGGTGCAATTTAAACCAAATATGGCAATTTTTAAAATTTATATTTCTTTTTTAAAATTTTTATTTCTTTTAAAGATTTTATTTTGACTTATTTGAGAGAGAGCGAGGGTGAGCTGGCAGGAACAGGGGGGTTGAGGGGCAGAGGGAGAGGGAGAAGCAGAGTCCCCGCTGAGTAGGGAGCCTGATGTGGGGTTCTATCCCAGGACCCTGAGACCATGACCTGAGCCAAAGGCAGATGCTTAACCAACTGAACCACCCAGTTGCCCCCAAATTTGGCAATTTAATTTTTTTTTTTAGATTTTATTCCTTTATTTGACAAAGAGAGAGGCAGAGAGAGGTCACCCACCACCCCAGATTCAGTCTGGTAGGAGAATAAGAGAAGTGAAGAGGTCCTCAGTACAGTTCTGTGAGGGGGAAGCCCAAGGGTCTGGGAGCAAAGAAGGCATTCCCCATGCATGATGGCATAGGCTTTCCAGAAGGAATCAAGACCATGGAGTAGTGTGGTAGAGGGCTACACTGTGGCATCAGATCTGGGCCTGTGGCCCTGGCAAATGACTTGACCTCTGTGGGATTCTTTTGGTCTTTCCACAGTTGCAGGATTGCTGCCAAAGCATGAAGCATTTTTTCGGTGCTTTTGTTTGAGGAAAAATATCAAAGGGGTTTGATTGATGAATAAATATTTGGAACTTACTTTTCTTTAAGGTGAGAATTGCACATGGTAAAAATTCAAGCAGTATAAAAGTATATATATGGCAGCCTAAATTGTCCTTGCCTTCAGATCCAAGCCTTCACAAGGGGCAACTACCATTAAAACTTTCTGTTTTCTGGAGGTAGTTCCTGCATCTTCAAATGTGTGATATGGAGCCTACCCAGAAAATGATAAAACTTTTCAGACATTAACACATTTCAATAGAGATAGAGACTGTATTTTCAGGTAACATACAATATTTTAAGTTATGTCAAAGGGCAGAAACAAATGACTTAGGGTTTTTTGGTTTTGTTAAGACTTTTTAAAAAAATGTTTTGTTTATTTATTTAACAGAGAGAGAGCGCACACAAGGAGGGGGAGAGGAAGGCAGAGGGAGAGGGAGAAGCAGGCTCTCTGCTGAGAAGGGAGCCCGATGCGGGACTCGATCCCAGGACCCTGGGATCATGACCTGAGCTGAAGGCAGACGCTTAACAGACTGAGCCACCCAGGCATCCCAAGACTTTTTTTTTTTTTAAAGATTTTATTTATTCGACACACAGAGAGAGATCAGATCACAAGTAGGCAGAGAGGCAGGCAGAGAGAGAGAGGAGGAAGCAGGCTCCCTGCTGAGCAGAGAGCCCGATGCAGGCCTCGATCCCAGGACCCTGGGATCATGACCTGAGCCGAAGGCAGAGGCTTTAACCCACTGAGCCACCCAGGCGCCCTAGACTTTTTATTTTTTTAAGTAATCTCTACACCCAATGTGGGGCTTGAATTCACAACCCTGAGATCAAGAGTCACATGTTCCACCAAGTGAGCCATCCAGGCACCCTATGAATGTTTTAGTTTTCATACAGGCCTTCTTGTATAAAGGGTGAAACACAATAAATTGTGTGTGCATTTTTTGGAGATATATGTATCTCCAATGAGATCAAACTATATTCATAGATCTCTATGCAGTTTGCTTTTTAAAGCAAACAGTATCCTGGAGATTGTTCCAAATAGCATAGAAAGACCTAGCTTGTTTTTTTCTTTTTAATTTATTTAACACTTTGGGACCCTACACATGGGGTTGTTGGGTCCAACAGAAGCTACAATCTTATATTACTAAACTGCCTTCAAAGAGTTTGAATCAGTTCTGCCCCTTCTGCAGGGTTGAAAGGGTCTGTTTCCTCACCCCAAGGCCAGTGTGGATATTTTTCAGCTTCTTCATCTTTTCGTTTATTTGTTTTGTTTTGTTTTTAAAGATTTTATTATTTAGGGGCGCCTGGATGGCTCAGTTGTTGAGCGTCTGCCTTCGGCTCAGGTCATGGGCCCAGGGTCCTGGGATCGAGCCCTGCATCGGGCTCCCTGCTCGGTGGGAGACCCTGCTTCTCCCTCTCCCACTCCCCCTGCTGGTGTTCCCTCTCTCGATATGTCTCTCCCCGTCAAATAAATAGATAAAATATTTTAAAAAAACTTTATTATTTATTTGAGAGAGAGAGAGAGAGTGCGCGTGTGCGCACGAGTGGGGGGAGGAGGGGCAGAAGGAGAGGGAGAAGCAGACTCCCCACTGAGTGGAGAGTTCTATGCAGGGCTCCATTGATCCAGGACCCTGAGATCATGACTTGAGCCAAAAGCAGCAGCTTAACCAACTGAGCCACCCAGGCATCCCTTCTTTATCTTTTTAAATCTGATAAATGAAAGCACTGGTGTTTTACTTTTTATTTGTTTATAGATAAGCACGGGCATACAGATTTTTTTAAAAAGATTTTATTTATTTATTTGACAGAGAGAGACACAGCAAGACAGGGAACACCAGCAGGGGGAGTGGGAGAGGAAGAAGCAGGCCTCCCGCTGAGCAGGGAGCCTGATCCAGGGCTCGCTCCCAGGATCATGACCTGAGCTGAAGGCAGATGCTTAATGAACGCTTAATGACAGTCACCCAGGCGCCCCCAGATCTATTTTGTTTTTAGCTTTATTGAGGTATAGTTGATATACAAGAATTGCACACATTTCATGCATCTTAATGAGTTTTGCATTTTTTTTTAAAGATTTTATTCATTTATTTCACAGAGGGAGAGAGATCACAAGGAGGCAGAGAGGCAGGCAGAGAGAGAGGGGGAAGCAGGCTCCCTGCTGAGCAGGGAGCCCGATGCGGGCCTCGATCCCAGGACCCCAAGATCATGACCTGAGCCGAAAGCAGAGGCTTTAACCCACTGAGCCACCCAGGCGCCCGAGTTTTGCATTTTTTAAAAAAGATTTTATTTATTTATTTGACAGAGAGACAGAGATCACAAGTAGGCAGAGGGGCAGGCAGAGAGAGAGGAGGAAGCAGGCTCCCCGCCGAGCAGGGAGTCCGATGCGGGCCTTGATCCCAGGACCCTGAGATCATGACCTGAGCCGAAGGCAAAGGCTTTAACCCACTGAGCCATCCAGGCACCCAGTTTTGCATTTCTTTTTAAGACAGTTTTCAACATCTCCAATTCCTGCCTCTGTGTGTGTGTGTGTGTGTGTGTGTGTGTATTGAAAGCATTCATTGCTGTTCTAGGCTCTTGGGGTGTGATTTAGCAAAACCTCAAAATTAAACTTCCCATGTCCTTTGACCCATCAAACCGGCTTCTGGTTATTTATCCAGTAGAAAAAAACATGTAAGTTATATATATATGCTTATATATATTTTATATATAAATGCATGTATATATTTTATATATAAATGCTTATTAGATATATAAATGCTTAGCTCCAGTATTGCTTGTGGTAACAAATCTGGAAACAACTTGAATACTCAATACAGGAGTGTTGAATAAATTTCACTGTTTCTATCAATTAGTAATATTTTAATGAATTGCTAATTTAAAAATGAGTGTTGGGGTACCTTGCTGGCTCAGTCTATGCAGAACGCAACCCTTGACCTTGGGGTTGTGGGTTCCAGCCCTGTGTTGGGCATAGAGATTACTTGAAAATAAAATCTTAGGGAAAAAAAATGATAGGGGGCGCCTGACTGGCTCAGTGAGTAGAGTATGCGACTCTTGATCTCCAAGTTATAAGTTCAAGACCCAGGTTGGGTGTAGAGATTACTTAAAAATAAAAGCTTTTAGGGACGCCTGGGTGGCTCAGTCGGTTAAGCGGCTGCCTTCCGCTCAGGTCATGATCCCAGCGTCCTGGGATCGAGTCCTGCATCGGGCTCCTTGCTCAGCAGGGAGCCTGCTTCTCTCTCTGCCTCTGCCTGCCACTCTCTCCCTCTCTCTCTGACAATAGAAAAAAATAAAATCTTTTTTAAAAAATAGAAGCTTTTAAAAACAAATGAGCGATATATATTTGGTGGGAGTGTCAAGTCAGCCTCTATGGAGAACAGTTTGGCGCTATCAAAACGAAAATTCGAACACCCCCTTCGTTAACAAGCTATTTCGGTTCTACAGATTTATTCTTGTTCATAGGCATCAAAAAGCGGTATTAAGTAAAAAAGTTTGGGTCTCGCTCTCCCTTAGGACAACTGCAGGTTGTCCCCCGCAGCGCTGCTCTTAGGGCGCCTTCCGGGCTGGGTCCTGGGGTCTGCAGCCCCGCCCTCCCAACACTTGCCGAGCCCCTTTTCCCGGGCTCGATCTCCGTCCTCAGTCCCGCCCCAAGAGCCTCCTCCCCGCCCTTAGCCCCGCCCCCAGCTTAGCCCCCGTCCCAGCCCCGCCCCCAGTATGGCCCCGCCCCGGCCTAGTCCTAGCCCCGCTTCCGGGTTGCGTCAGAGCCTCAGCCACGCCTTCCGGGCGCTGGCCTGGTTCCCAGGCCCACCCTTCGCGCTCGGTCCTGGCCGCCGGCGGGCCTGTCGCCGGGACCTAACCATGTCCCCGCCGGAGGAAAGCTGAAACTCTCCGCCCGCTGTCGGAGGCGGCGGCCTCCGCCCCGCCGGCACCCCCCGCCACTCGCTGGCGCCCCCCGGGCGAGATCCCGCATCCCCTCAGCCGCAAGCGGAAGTGCGTGTCGGCCGGATCATGGCGACTCTGGCCGACCTGCCGGACTCCGTCCTGCTGGAGGTCTTCTCTTACCTCCCGGTCCGGGACCGGATCCGCATCTCCAGGTGCGGCCCCGCCCCGCGGGGGTGGGGGGAGGGGAAGGTCGGCGGCGGGGTGGGGCTGCCCCCGAGATGCGGATCGGGTCCCCGCGGGGCGGGGGTGGTTCTAACGGTCGGTCCCCTCCCCCAGGGTTTGTCACCGCTGGAAGAGGCTGGTGGACGACCGGTGGCTCTGGCGACATGTCGACCTGACGCTGTACACGGTACGCTGGGCCGACTGGGCGGGCCTGGGCCGCGAGCCCCACCCCCTCGCTCCCTAGATTTCGAGCTCGGCGGTCCGGGGCGCGTCCCGGTACCGTCGCTTACCTGCTGCTCAGCCTGTGTGTCGATCTCCAAAATGGGGATAACCAGGCTCCTGCAGGGAAAAAGCTTCGAGCCGAGTCCCGCATACCTACAGTGAGCACAGGACAAATGTCATTTGCTTACATGATCTATTAAGGAGTTTTCCTGGAGGAGTCATTTTCCCAATTCAACTTAATTTCCACAGTTTATTTCCTGAGTAGTGCAACCGAACCTTTTCCACTTTTTCCCATTTGCATCGTATTTATTTTTCTTGTTTTAGTATGAACTATTTCAAATATATATAGAAATGAGTAGAGGATAAGATCTGAAGCGACTATACTCAGCACCTAGATTTTTTTTTAAAGATTATTTATTTATTTATTTGACAGAGAGAGACAGAGATCACAAGTAGGCAGAGAGGCAGGCAGAGAGAGAGGAGGAAGCAGGCTCCCTGCTGAGCAGAGAGCCCGATGCGGGCCTCCATCCCAGGACCCTGAGACCATGACCTGAGCCGAACGCAGAGGCTTTAACCCACTGAGCCACCCAGGCGCCCTCCAGGGTTAATTTTTGCAGCTTTCACCGTCACCAGGTTGTGATGATGATGGTGATGATGATGATGATGATTTTTAACACAGGTCTAATTTACTCTAGGCAGTTCTAGCCTCTTTCAGTTTGGTTTTGTGTTGCTTATTTCTACTGGCAGTGGTCATGAAGAAAGGGATAAAATGCTGGTGAGTCTCTGCTTTTTTACTTACTCCAGATAATGAGAATCTGCTCGGTTGCTAAAGACTTATCTAGTCTGATCTTCTCTTTTCCCTCATTGCTTTTGTTCAAACCTAGAAATCAAAGTGAGTAGGTTGTATTGTCTTGTTACTCCTGGGGAGGTGCAGGGTCAGATGAGGCTGGCAGGGGCAGGGCAGAAGCCCAGGGGAGCACTAGAGCCCCAGCTGGGGCTTGTTTGTCTCCAGGAAGGCAGGGGCCTTGGAATATTCTCCATATCTCTCACCCTGTCACCCGCATCTCTGGCTCTTACAGATGCGGCCTAAAGTCATGTGGCACCTCCTTCGCCGGTACATGGCATCCCGGCTCCATTCCCTGCGGATGGGTGGCTACCTGTTCTCAGGCTCCCAGGCCCCCCAGTTGTCCCCTGCCTTGATGAGGGCCCTGGGCCAGAAGTGCCCCAATCTAAAGCGCCTCTGCCTCCACGTGGCCGACCTGAGCATGGTACCCATCACCAGCCTGCCCTGCACCCTGAGGACCTTGGAGCTGCACAGCTGTGAGATCTCCATGGCCTGGCTCCTCAAGGAGCAGGACCCCACCGTGCTGCCCTTGCTTGAGTGCATTGTGCTGGACCGTGTCCCTGCCTTCCGAGACGAGCACCTGCAGGGCCTGACACGCTTTCGTGCCCTGCGGTCATTGGTGCTCGGTGGCACCTACCGGGTGACAGAGACAGGGCTAGATGCAGGCCTCCAGGAGCTGAGCTACCTGCAGAGGCTGGAGGTGCTAGGTTGCACCCTCTCGGCTGACAGCACCCTCCTGGCCATCAGCCGCCACCTCCGAGATGTGCGGAAGATCCGGCTGACCGTGAGGGGCCTCTCTGCCCCTGGCCTGTCTGTCTTGGAGGGCATGCCAGCCCTGGAAAGTCTGTGCTTGCTAGGCCCTCTCATCACCCCAGAAATGCCTTCCCCAGCTGAAATCCTCTCTTCCTGCCTTGCCATGCCCAAGCTCAGGGTCCTTGAGCTGCAAGGGCTGGGGTGGGAGGGTCAGGAGGCTGAGAGGATCCTGTGTAGGGGGCTGCCCCACTGTATGGTCATCGTTAGGGCCTGCCCCAAAGAGTCCATGGACTGGTGGATGTGACAACCACCCGTCCACCTCAGCTTTCATTGGGGAGCCCCACACCCTCTGAACAGCACCTTGCAAGGGTCTGTAGTCAGGCTGACAGGGCCTGAAAGCCACAGGTGGACAGAACCAAGGCCTTGGGGCCTCCAGACACTTGGAATCTCTGTTTGCCAGTTGTTTGACCTTTGTGACATCAGCCAGCCTCCTGGAGGGCCTGTCCTCACGTCTGGAAATGGGGAAGATCATAGCTACCTCATGGTTACGTTGCAAAGCCTTAACTCTTTACCAGCCCTGGGCCAAAAAGGTCCTTGATGAAGGGTTGTTCTCAGGAACAGGATGGATACAGAAGGGTGGAGTTAGGAGTTAGGGGGACCTGAGGGGCCAAGGCCCCTCAGGAGGCCTGGAAAGACTGTCTATGCATGTGCACCCACACACCCACACACCATTGATATACCTACTTGCACGCGAGAGACATGATGAGAAAGCCAAGCAAGTCTTAGGCTTTGATGATCAAAAGTGTTAATGAAGGTTCTAAGTTGTATTTTCTGTACTTGGTATTCTGTATTTTCCGATTTTTCCACAATATATATTATTTTGCTATTAAAGAAATTTTTTTTTTCAAAAAAGCTTTTGGTTTCTTATTCAACAAATGTTTTCTTGAGTGCCCACTCTATCACAGGGGTCGTATTCTAAGTCTTGGGGCTACAGCAGTAAACAAAAAAAGCCCTGAGTAGAAGGCAGGGCGATCAACAGGTAAGTGCATTGATGGGATAGTTTTAGAGACAATAAACCAGGCTAACATGATGGAGGTACCTGTGTCTGGTAGAGTGGACGGGATGAGCCGCCCAAGTCTGGAGACCTGAGAGGTGATGAGGAACCCACTCCGGGAAGCGCTGGGAAAAAGAAAAGACCAAGACACTGAGATGCGGATGAGCTTGACATTTTTCAGAATCAAGAAGAACCGTGTGGCCGAGGCAACAAGAGGTAAGCAATAGAAAGTGAAGTCAGCGGATGGGGTGAGGTTGGGGGTTCCTCACAGGTGGTGTGGGTTTTAGAGGTTCAGTAAGTAGCAACGCTTTTTCTGCCGGCTGAGTCTGAGCCACTTGAAAGAAGCAGGTGGCAGGCTGATAGTGATCAGGAGTGCCCGCCCTTGAGATGAGTGTTACTTCTGATCTGAGCCGGGTAGGAGGGCGTGTGTGACTCTGTAGGTTCACCACCTGCCCACCAGCCCAGCCTGCCTGCTCAGTGGTGGGCAGAGCCAGAAGAGAAAACGGCTGAGCTGGGACCTTTGGTTCTTTGTTCCAAGCTCACTTACCAGAGGACCGGGGTGTCTCTCCCATGCTTTCCCACTAGCAGGTGGAGCAGAAATTCCCCATCAGGCCATATGAGGACTATGGTATGAATACGCCTTCAGTGTGACCATGGTTAGGGTCTACTTGTCCCACATTGTGATCATATCTGGCAGCTCCAGTCCAGGGCAGACTAGACTGATGCAGGCTGGGGGCGTTAGGACTGGTGAAGTCTCAGTTGGGGAAAGAGATCTGTTTTAAGGGTGTCTGGAGACCTGAGGTCTGTTGTGGGGAGTATGATGGAGTCGCCAACCCCAGTCTTATGCTGGGCTCTGCTGGTGGTTCTGGAGTAGGCTGCTGATGCCCCACTTGGAGCAACTCGAGGAGGAAAAAAAGTTTCCTTCCTTCCTTCTTGCTTTTTCTGCAGAAATGGAGCAGCAGGCATGACACTGGAGGCAGTGGTAAACATGGAAGTTTTTAATGGCCAGTGCTAGCAAGTACTGATGGGGTGGGGGAGCCCTAATCTGTAGTGTTTGCCCATTTCTGTGGTGTAAATATCCCATCACGGCTGGTTTCAGGCTACCCACAGTCTAATAACTGGCTCACGAAATTCCTGCAACTTTAGCAATTGACCCTCCTGAGCTGTCATGAGCTGGCCCCAGCCTGCCACTGGTGAGTGGTATCTTTCTTCTAGACTCACCCAACTTTAGTGACCCCTTCCCTGAGCTTAGCTCTGAGGGGCGATAGGATTATGGGATGTAAGACTGAGCTCCTCCCACCCCTGACCGCTGCCTTCTCCTGGATAAGGGGCTGGAAGCATGAGGATGCCCTTTGTTATTAAATTACCTGAGATTTGTTTTAATCACGTATGATGATAGACATGGCGACAACTGTCTTTGAAAGAAAACTATTACTTACAATTCCCAAGAGCAGGGGGCTCAGCGTGCCCTGAAGAGCCACTGTGGGGGAACATCCAGGGTCTGTAGGGGAAACCAGGGGCCTGAGACTTTATTATGGTTTTTGCAGGAAGAAATGGGCAAGGTAGGGGAGCAAACTGAACAAGTTTAGAATTGGCTAGTTTGAATAATTTTGGTGAGCTCAGGCTCCAGAGCCCTTACTTGGCCCTGGGGTGATTTAGAGCAGAGGGAATATTGGTTTTCTGTGTAAGACTGAGAGCAAGGAGGTAGTTGGATTGGTTGGTGTGAGGGGTGGTCCTTACCCAGGTTTGCAAGGCCCTAAGGTGTCAAAGCATCACAAAACATAGAAAATAAAAACATGACTAATACACCCTCCGTTGAAAGTAAAGGATAACCACAATGGCGAACTTTAATTGAGTGTCTATTTTGTGTCAGGTACTATGCTCAGTCCTTCATGCATGGACTTCTTCCAGCAGCCCAATGAGGAGCTCTATTGAGGTATAATTCACACAAACAGCAAATATTTAGGTGCATAATTTGATGAGTTCTGACACATATGTACACTTGTGAAACCATCAAGATAACAACTATTTCCATAACTCCCTAAAGTTTCCTTGTGGCTCCTTTTAACCCTCCCTCCATCCCTGTCCTCAGGCAAACACTGATCTGCTTTCTGTCACTATAGATTATTTTTATTCTCCTAGAGTTTTATGTAAGTAGAATCATATATACTTTGTATGTATATGTGTGTGTGGGGGGGGTCTTTTCTTTCACTCCCCATAATGGTTTTGAGATTCATCCAGGCTGTCGTAGGAATCAAAATTTTGTTCCTGAGTAGTATTCCATCATATCGCTATAATAGCACAATTTGTTACCCATTCATCTTTTGATGGGTATTTGTGCTTAAACATATGTTTTTTCTGTTTTTTCTCTTTTTTTAAAAGATTTTATTTATTTATATGACACACAGAGAGATTACAAGTAGGCAGAGAGGCAGGCAGAGAGACAAGAGGAAGCAGGCTCCCCGCTGAGCAGAGAGCCCGATGCGGGCCTCGATCCCAGGACCCTGGGATCATGACCTGAGCTGAAGGCAGAGGCTTTAACCCACTGAGCCACCCAGGCGCCCCTATTTAATTTTTAAAGTAATCTCTGAACTCAACGTGGGGCTCAAACTCAGGAACCCAAGGTCAAGAGTCGCACGCTTTTCCAACTGAGCCAGCCACACGGCCTAATCAATGACATCTCTTAATCTCCCTTCCGAGTTTGAGACCAGTCACGGGAGTTAGATATGGAAACATCAGCTTCATGAGTAACAAAACCTGGATTGAAGCATGATTGTGTTGCTATGTATCCCCCGTTGGCCTTATGATGTTTTACTGCTGCATTTGCCAAATGTACTTAGGCATGGTCCAGCTGGTCAACCACAAAGTTCCTCTGGATGCTCACTGTATGGCCCCAGCCTGATCAAACTAGCCCTTCTCTGGAGTCCCATAGACTCCCGAAGGGAGAGAGGAAGGGTGAGATATGAAGATCCTCAGTTCATTCTTCCAAATCTGCCAGTGAGATAAAGGGTGTGGGTGTGTATGTGTAGAGGTCACGAGCTCACATCTGCCCTCCTTGGACATGGAAAGCCGGAGGAATGATGCTTTCTCCCTAATGGACTAAAATAGATGCATACCTGCTTTGTGTCCGTTTCAGCCTGTAATAGTGATGCTATTGGTTAGGAATGCCTGGGGCACTCATCTGGGCCCCTCCTCCTGGCAGTGAGCCCCCACAGGCGTTGCCCTGACTGGAGCCAGTGTTGCGGCTCAACCCACCCTTGCCGTTCTTATTATGATGCAAGACACACCTCAGCAACAGCTACCAGATAACTTTGAAGTATAAGATGTATTACTCACGAGTCCTGGAGGGTACATGGCATACCCAAAGTTGCCAGGAAAGAGAGAGAGAGCAAGCACAGTCCTGGAGTTCTGTCTTTATTGGGGGTTAAGGATGGGGTTGTGGGCTTAGGGTTTTGTGGATTCACTCACTCTTTATTGGTGAATTTTGTTAACCTTAAAAATAAAACTGTTGGGCTCCTGGGTGGCTCAGTGGGTTAAAGCCTCTGCCTTCGGCTCAGGTCATGATCTCAGGGTCCTGGGATCGAGGCCCGCATTGGGCTCTCTGCTCAGCAGGGAGCCTGCTTCCTCCTCTCCCTGTCTCTCTGCCTGCCTCTCTGCCTACTTGTGATCTCTCTCTCTGTGTCAAATAAATAAATAAAATCTTTAAAAAAAATAAAAAATAAAACAGTTATTTTTACCAGCAAAAAAGTGGGTTTATTCAGGAATAGCAGAGAATTACAATTCAGGACATGCGGGTCATGGCAAAACCATAGGCAAGTCTGGAGAATGAAGGAGAGGTATTCTTTTTTATAGAGAAAAGAGGGGATTTGGGAAGGGTTATTATAAGCAAAAAAGTCCATTGGCATAAACTGAGAGTTTGAAGTATCGTGGCTTCTCATTGGCTGACGTGTGCAAGTCTCTCATTGGCTGGGCTGTTGCTGAGCTAGGAGTAAAGCTTTCCTCCAACTGCTGGGGTAGTAAATGTGCAGGCTTCTTCTTGCTGAGAACACAAGGTATGTCCCTTCCTGTTCGTTCTGCAAAGGCTGAGAGAAGTGGTGTGTTACCCCTTCTGGCCTTCTGACTCTATTATATTTTATTCTATTTTATTAAGTAGGCACGACAGCCAGCATGGAGCCCAACACGGGGCTTGAACTTAGGACCCTGAGATGAAGACCCGAGCTGAGATCAAGAGTTGGATGCTAAACCGACTGAGCCGCCCAGGTGCCCCACTCCTGACTCCATTTTCAATGAGATTTCCTTTATTCAGGTTCATAAAATGAGTGCCTCTTCAATCAAAAGCTTAATGTCATGCACTTACACTGCACCTCCTGAAAGAGATGTTCCCCGGGGTTCACTTAAGCCTCCCTATAAAAGAAGAGCCTTTTTCTCACTAGCCTTGAAGATACTTACAGGCCTTATGGTTGGAGCGTTCTTACTGCAATCGGCCTTTTCTCCCTCTTGAAATAATCCTTTTCAATGAAGTCTCTGTTTACCCATGTCCGGAATTATTTTTTTATAAAGATTTTATTTATTTATTTGACACAGAGAGAGAGATCACAAGGAGGCAGAGAGGCAGGCAGAGAGAGAGGAGGAAGCAGGCTCCCTGCTGAGCAGAGAGCCCGATGTGGGACTCGATCCCAGGACCCTGAGATCATGACCTGAGCCGAAGGCAGAGGCTTTAACCCACCGAGCCACCCAGGCGCCCAGAATTATTTTTGACGATGATAAAGAAACAAAAATCTTTTAAGTCATTTTTGACTCCTTGCCCTAAAACTACACAAATCCATCAGCAGACAGCAGATAGTCATCGGCTCTGCCTTAATTTTAGCATCAGAGCTGGTCTCACTCCTTCCATTCCTCCCAGCCACCTGTGTCAGCTATCTCCATCTGTCATTGGGATTATTGCCTCAAATTTCTAATCGTCCTGCCTGATTCTATCTTTGCCTCCCTAGAGTTACACAACAAAGAGAACTTTTACATAAAATAAAATAAAAATACACATCAGATAGTATTGCTCCTGTAGCTCAAAACGCTTCAGGGGCTCCCCCATTGCACTCAAGGTAAAACCCACAATTTAAAAAAATAGATTTTTTTTTGAGGTAAGGTATTATTTTACCTCAAAAAAATTTATTTGAGAGAGTGACAGAGAGCGCACACTTGAGAGTGAGAAGGAGCAGGTGGGAAGGGCAGAGGGAGAGGGAGAAGCAGGCTCCCCGCTGAGCAGGGAGCCTCATGTGGGGCTCGATCCCAGGACCCTGAGATCATGACCCAAAAAGGCAGACGCTTAACCAGCTGAGCCACCCAGGTGTCCCAAACCCCGCAATTCATACAGTTGCTCAGGGGACCTCGTATGGTACCGTTCCATTACTTCTCTGACTTCTCTTCCAGCTAATTTCCATCCTGCCCAACTCACTTCAAACATTTCAGGCACTGGGCTTCTGCTGTTGTTTAGAGGCCAAACCTCTCCTACCTCAGGGCCTTTGCATTCTTCCCCCAGAAATTCATAGTCATTCTCAAGCCGATTGCTGGGGGTGAAGTGGAAATTCTATGTGTACATGATTCTGGGCCTCAGTTTTCTCAACTGTCAAACTGTTGTTCCTCCTTACCGCAAACACCAGGCGGGTGTTATAACCAAAGGGAGAGTGGGAAGGGAAAATGCTTTCTAAAGTGAGAACTGTTGACCTTAAGAACAAAACTGGCGGCTATTTTACCTGCAAAAGAAGGCCTTATTTAGCAATAGCAAAAAATTGCAACCCCGGGCCCAAGCAAACTGTGGCAAAGCCATAGATAAGTCCCACCAACAAAGGAGGGTAGCTTTTTTTTTTTTAATAGAGGAGAAAGGGGGAGTAGGAAGGGGTTATTATAAACTGAAAGTCCATTGAAATAAACCGGAAGTTTGAAGTGTAATGGCTTCTCATTGGCTGAGCTGTTGCTGGGGTAGGAAGAAATATTTCTGCCTCCTCCTGGGATAGTAAATGAGTTTCCACTTGGTCCCTCTCTTCCGGTTGGATCTCCAATTGACAGCTAGTGCTGGGCACGAAAGCTGTCCCTGCTGGTCCCCGGACTCCATTCTAAATGAGGTTTCCTCTAATTCATTTTCACAGAACTTTCCTTTAGGGTTGGTTTCAACAGCAGCTGCTTGAGACAGAGCGTATGTAATACCCTTAATTCCCAGCAGATGGCAGAACGTCACCGAATTTGTCATGTAGATCATTTCACTCTCAAAGTACAGGAATTCTAAGTCGCTAATATTTTGTGTACCTCTTCACCCTTCGTAAATAGGGACAATGAAAATAAAGTATACTTGTGGGGCATCTATTTTATTGGCTGGACACTCCAGTTTACATCTGTGATCTAAATCAGGGCGTGTCTCTCATCTTTAAGAACTTCCCAATAACAATCAAACGGGAAATGAAACAAAAAACCAAATATATGGGGACTCCCGGGTGGCTCAGTCGGTTAAGCATCTGCCTTCGGCTTGGGTCCTTGGTCCTGGGATTGAGTCTCGCGTTGGGCCCCCTGCTCAGCGGGGAGCCTGCCTCTCCCTTTCCCTCTGACCCTCCTCCCTTCTTGTGCGCTCTCTCTCTCTCTCTCTCTCTCTCTCTCTCTGACAAATAAATAAAATCTTTAAAAAATTAAATGTAGGGGCGCCGTGGGGGCGCGGGGCTCAGTCCTTAAGCGTCTGCCTTCGGCTCAGGTCATGATCCCAGAGTCCTGGGATCGAACCCCGCACTGGGCTCCCTGCTCAGTGGGCAGCCTGCTTCCTCCTCTCTCTCTCTCTGCCTGCCTCTCTGCCTACTTGTGATCTCTCTCTGTCAAATAAATAAAATCTTTTAAAAATTGGTTTTGGTGCAAAAAGTGCTTTTTATTAGAGCATGGGGACCTATGGTCAGAAAGAGCCACACTGGGATTGTGAGGAGTAACTGATCATACACTTCTTAATTAGTGGGAGTTAGGGATAATGTAAGTCTCTAAGGAATTTGTGCATGTTAAAAGCAAGGTCTTTAGGACCTTGGAGGGCTAGCTATTAAGATAAGGTTGCTTTTAGTCTTTAACGAAACATCAACAGTAAAGTGGCCATGAGTTCCTTGAGGAATATCACATTCCACACATCTCGGAGATTTATCAGTGGGCTGCAAGTTGTAAGGAGACTTAATTTTAGCTACATTTCTCTTGCCTTTGTTCTCATCAAATAATACAGCCAAAGGAAATTAAATTTGCCAGGGAAGTTGCCAAAGCCGATGGAGGTTTTTTTTTTTTTTTACTATTTTTAAAGAGCTGAGGTTTTTTTTTAAAGATATTATTTATTTATTTGACAGAGAGAGAGAGAGAGAGAGCACAAGCAGGGAGAGCATCAGGCAGAGAGAGAGGGAGAAGCAGGCTGCCCACTGAGCAGGGAACGGGATGTGGGATTTGATCCACTAGAATCATTAACTGAGCCAAAGGCAGATGCTTAACCCACCAAGACACCCAGGCATCCCCCTGATGGAGTTTAAAAGTAGGTTCTTATTCCTTAGTTGAGTCTCTGATGAAGACCCAGCCCTGGATAACCTGGACTCAGCCTTGTGAAACCCTCAAACAGAGAACCCAGCTAAATCATAGAAACTGAGATGTGTGTTGTAAGATACAATGTTATGGTAATTTGTTAGACAGCATGGAAAACTAATATAGTCTGTTTGGAAAACAGACCTGTTATGGTAGAGGACATGCACACCCAAGGACCCTGTAAGTCCCCTGTAATTCCACTCTTTGGAATGTGTACAACAGCAATGTCTGCATATGGGCACCAAGAAATATGGACTAGTACAAGAATAGGCAGATAAGCATTATTTGAAATAGCCCCAAACTAGAAACAATGCAAAGTGTATTATCACTAAAATGGGAAATAGACTGTGGTGTATTCATACAATGTAATCATGTAATACTATGCACTATCATGAGTGAACAGAAGTATACACAATAATATGCATGAATCTCACAAAACATTTTTTTAGCACATCCTGTGCATTTTTTTTAAATTTTATTTTTATTCTTTGCCCAAGGGGTACAGGTCTGTGAATCATTAGGCTTACATCTTTCACAGCACTCACCAAAGCACAAACCCTCTCCAATGTCTATAACCCATCCACCCTATCCCTGCCCTCCCACCCCCCAGGAACCCTCAGTTTGTTTTGTGAGATCAGGAGTCTCTTATGGTTTCACAAAACATTTTTAATAGTATTTTTAATAAATATTTTTATTTATTTATTTGACAGAGAGAGAGATCACAAGTAGGCAGAGAGGCAGGCAGAGAGAGGAGGAAGCAGGCTCCCCGCTGAGCAGAGAGCCCGATGCGGGCCTCGATCCCAGGACCCTGAGATCATGACCTGAGCCGAAGGCAGAGGCTTTAACCCACTGAGCCACCCAGGTGCCCTCACAAAACATTTTTAAAACCCTGTATGTCTCATTTCTTTAAGTCAAAAACATATGAAATTAAACTGTAATAATCAGGAATGAATACTTGGGTGCTACAAGTATAAAGAAAGGCAAAGAAGTGATAACCATAAAACCCAGGATATTGCTCCTTTTGAATTGGGAAGCTAGGAGTTTGTGATTGAGAAAGGATATAAGGGTTGTGTGTATGTGTGTGGGGGGTTCATTTTAAAGGTTGTTTAAAACTTAAGCTAGGGATGCCTGGGTGGCTCAGTTGGTTAAGTAGTTTCCTTTGGCTCAGGTCATGATCCCCAGGGTCCTGGGATCGAGTCCTGCATCAGGCTCCTTGCTCAGCCAGGAGCCTTCTTCTCCCTCGGCCTCTACCTGCCACTCTTCGTGCTTGTGTTCTCTCTCTCTCTGAGAAATAAATAAAATCTTAAAAAAAAAAAAAACGACTCAAGCTATGGGGGGTAGCAGAAGAGGGATTCAGGGCACAGGTAGGACAAGGAGGCAGCCAGGGCATGGAGTGAAAAAACAGAACTCTCATCCAGGTGGGGTTAGCAGGTAGCAGCTCCAAGAATGAGTGTGTATGTACAGCAGCACACATGTATCCCTACACATACACACCACATACACACTGCACTATGTGTACACACCAGCACACACACATAAACACACACCACCATGCTTTTGCACACACACCAAAAATACACATATTTGCACAGATATGTCACTACTCAATGTCATCATCCCTGCACCACACCAGACACACACATCATATATACACCACCACTGCCCGCCATCATACATACATCACACTGCATGCACGAGAGTCACTGCCAGATCCAGAGATCTCACAGGGATCCCATACAATATCAGATATTTGCTTTGCTGGGACACTTGTCTATTTGCTGGCATCATGTTGAACCCTGAAGGGTGCCAAGGAGGGAAGCCTGGTTCTAGCAACTTATGCATAAGAGAGGAGTTCTCAGCATGGTGGAGGGTACAATAGTTGGTGCTCCATGGATAAATCTAGAATGGCTACACAGTCACTGGCTTTCACCTTGGGGTATTAGGAAGGGCTACGCCTGGCTGTGTGTGCTGAACTCCCACGTGATTTAACCCAGGGCTCCCTTAAAGAGTGGCCTCCACTGGGGGCACCTGGGTGGCTCAATCAGTTAAGCCCCCAATACTTGGTGTCAGCTCAGGTCGTGATCTCAGGGTTTTGAGTTCAAGCCCTGCATGGGGCTCCATGCTGGGCATGGAGCCTACTTAAAAAACAAAACAAAAACAAGGGTGCTTGGGTGGCTCAGTCAGTTAAGTGTCTGCCTTTAGCTCAGTCATGATCCCAGGGTCCTGGGATCGAGCCCCGCATTGGGTTCCCTGCTTGCAGGTATAGAGAGAACTAAAAAATAAAATCTTGGGGCACCTGGCTGGCTCAGTGAGTGGAGTGTGTGACTCTTGACCTTGGGACTGTAAGAAGAACTGTCAGTTACAGTCCCCCAACAGGAAAAGGTGTACCTTGCATCTCCTACAAGAAATTGACTACCTAAGCAACTTAGCCAATGAGAAACCCATTACTCTCAAGTCTTGCTTTTATCTGATAGACTTTTGTTCAAAACAACTCCTCCCAACTTATTCCTTCTTTTCCATGAATAACATTCTTCTCCTTTGTTGGATTCGCACATGGTTTTGCCATAGTTTGCTTGTCCCAAATTGTAATTCTTGGCTATTCCTCAAGAAACTTATTTTTGCTGGTAAAATAACTTAAATTTTTATTTATTTATTTAGTTATTTGACAGAAAGAAAGAGAGAGCGAGAGAGAGAGATCACAAGTAGGTAAAGAGACAGGCAGAGAGAGAGGGGGAAGCAGGCTCCCTGATGAACAGAGAGCCCGATTTGGGGCTCCACCCCAGGCCCCCGAGATCCTGACCTGAGCCGAAGGCAGATGTTTCACTGACTCAGCCATCCAGGTGCCCCAAATAACTTTTATTTTTAAGGTCAACACTTTATTGTATTATTTTTTTTTAAGATTTTATTTATATATTTGACAGAGAGAGAGAAATCACAAGGAGGCAGAGAGGCAGGCAGAGAGGAGGAAGGAGGCTCCCTGCTGAGCAGGAAGCCCTATATGGGCCTCGATCCCAGGACCCCGAGATCATGACCTGAGCCGAAGGCAGAGGCTTTAACCCACTGAGCCACCCAGGCGCCCTATTGTATTATTTTTTTTTTTTTGAAATGGTTTAAAAAGAAATGATTGAATGAATCTCCATAGGTTTCTAAATATACTAGAAATATTCCAATGTGGCACTGACATGCATGTTTTTTTGTTAGTTCTACCCTCTGTCCTCCTCTCCAATAGAAATAAAAGTTCTGAGGCAATGCTGCCATCTCGGGTCAAAATGGCGAGCAGGCCTGCCGTTGCAGCCTCAAGCTGCTGGCTGAGGGTATTCGAAAATGGTACTACAATGCTGCAGGTTTCAATAAACTGGGGTTAATGCGAGGTGATATGACGTATGAGAATGATGATGTGAAAGAAGCCATAAGAAGGCTCCCTGAGGGCGCCTGGGTGGCTCAGTGGGTTAAAGCCTCTGCCTTTGGCTCAGGTCATGATCTCAGCGTCCTGGGATCGAGGCCCGCATCGGGCTCTCTGCTCAGCAGGGAGCCTGCTTCCTCCTCTCTCCTCTCTCTCTGCCTGCCTCTCTGCCTACTTGTAATCTCTCTCTCTGTGTCAAATGAATAAATAAAAAATCTTTAAAAAAAAAAAAAGAAGGCTCCCTGAAAACCTTTATAACGACAGGGTGTTTCACATTAAGAGGGCACTGGACTTGACCATGAGGCATCAGATCTTGCCTAAAGGACAGTGGACAAAATATGAAGAGGATAAATTCTACCTTGAACCATATCTGAAAGAAGTTATTTGGGAAAGAAAAGAGAAGAATGGGCAAAGAAATAATCATGGAGTTGAAAACTGTGGTTGCAGCTGCCCTCAAATATTTTTAAGAAGTTGAGTAAACCTGAAATGTACAATTTAGAACTGTCTGAGCTGCAAATGTATTACTTTAAATAAATGTCTGCTATGATATGAAAAAAAAGAAATAAAAGTTCTGTGATGATATGACACAAGTTAATGAATGAATGAAAGGAAAAGCATTATTAAGGGACAGGTTGGTAACCAAAAGTAAAACCAGCAATTGAAATATATAAAAGATCTACACATGTTCATACCTAAGGAAAGACTAAACGTCATTTACTGTTTGTCATATAAAAACAGAAAGTTTGGGGTTTTTTTTTTTTCGGTGTTTCAGAATTTTACTTTATTTTTTATTTTATTTTTTATTACATATAACATATTATTTGCCCCAGGGGTACAGGTCTGTGGATCATCAGGCTTACACCTTTCACAGCACTCGCCATAGCACAAACCCTCCCCAATGTCCATAACCCATCCACCCTATCCCTGTCCTCCCACCCCCCAGTAACCCTCAGTTTGTTTCACGAGATTAAGAGTCTCTTACGGTTTATCTCCTTCCCGATCCCATCTTGTTTCATTTAAACAGAAAGTTTTAAAAAAATAAAGTCAACAGTCCCAAGATTAACATGCAAATGTGAGACAAGTTCAAAGATAATATTGAAAAACTGAGAAGAGGCAAGAAAGTTTTTTAAGAACAGCGAGGAGGGAGGTATCAGTTATCCACTGCTGCGTAACAAAGCACCTCCAAGCTTGGTGCATCCCTGCAGCCCGCCGCAAGAACTCGGAGAACAGCACCTTGGAGAGGGAGCCGCCGGCCAGTCAAGGGTGGGCGGGCACGAGGCTCCGCCCACAGGCCCTGCGCCGCTCGGAGCCCGCCCCCAGCCCGCTGCCCCCGCCTGGCTCCCGCCCAGGCTCTCTGGGGTGGATCCGGCGGGCCGTGGGCCCGGCTGCAGTGCCTTGGGCCGACCGCAGGACTTCTCTGTAGAGGCCGGAGGACGCGGCACCGCCCCTCCCGCTGCCTGAGCGCTCCTAGGCCCCGCGGAAGCCTTCTACTTTCCAAGCCCCGAGGCCGGAAGTGGGGTGCGCGTCCCCCGAGCGGCCGCCATCTTCCCTCTAACGACGCCACAGTTTTTCTCGTTATTTGCTTCCAACAGGAGAGTGGCCGCCGGTGCGAGGTCCAGGCGGGAGCGGAGAGATGCGCCTCTGGCGGGGCGGGGTCTTGACGAGAGTAAGGAGGCGGGGCTCTGGGAAGGCGGGGTTTCGGGGAGGG
>LNAC01000140.1:531337-546250 GCA_002007465.1 Ailurus styani | reverse complement strand
GGGGCGTTGGGGCGTGGTCTCTGCGGGGCGGGGCCTCGGCCTCGCGGGCGGGGAGATCAACCGCTAGCTGTTGGTCGCCTCTCTGGGTCCTTCGGTTTTTCTGAACTGGGGATGTAAGAGGCCTTGGTGAAATGTACATCAGGGAGGTCCCTTTCTGCCTTCGTCACACAGGATTTTACTTTTGCGGCTGGCTTTTGTGAGAAGTGGTTGAGGTGAGACCTTAAAACTTTTTTCGGTTAATAACGTTTGATAAATTCATTTGGGAAAATGCTTCCTCAGGATTCTAGCGGGAGGGCCAATAAATACGTGTAATCAGGAAAAGAGAGATACCAGAGAGCAAAGAACCAGTTTGTAAAACATTGGAATCTTCCAGGCAGGAGGTGATAAAAGCCACAATTTGGGCACATTGTATGCCATTTACAATGATGTTGCCTTCGTAAAGCACCATCTAAAGAATGTAAGATAATGTATATGGATGCATTTCATAAGGCTGTTGATATCTGATTTAAAAAGCTCTTCCCTGGGGCGCCTGGGTGGCTCAGTGGGTTAAAGCCTCTGCTTTCGGCTCAGGTCATGATCTCAGGGTCCTGGGATCGAGGCCCGCATCGGGCTCTCTGCTCAGCAGGGAGCCTGCTTCCCCCTCTCTCTCTGCCTGCCTCTCTGCCTCCTTGTGATCTCTCTCCCGCTGTGAAATAAATAAATAAAATCTTTTAAAAAAAATTAAAAAATAAAATAAAATAAAAAGCTCTTCCCTGGGGCGCCTGGGTGGCTCAGTGGGCTAAAGCCTCTGCCTTTGGCCCAGGTCATAATCTCAAGGTCCTGGGATCGAGCCCCGTATCGGGCTCTCAGCTCAGCAGGGAGCCTGCTTCCTCCTCTCTCTCTGCCTGCCTCTCTGCCTACTTGTGATCTCTCTCTGTCAAATAAATAAATAAATCTTTAAAAAAGAAAAAAAATCTTAAAAAAAAAAAAAAAGCTCTTCCCGGGTCACCTGGGTGGCTCAGTCAGTTGAGCATCCGACTCTTAATTTTGGCTCACGGTTTGAGATAGAGCCCTGTGTTGGGCTGCATGCTCAGTGGGGAGTCTGCTTGAAATTTTCTCTCTCTCCCACTCTCTTTTGCTCAAATAAATAGATAAATCTTTGAAAAAAAATAAAAAGCTCTTCCCTTGGTTGGAAGGAAAGATGGGAAATAGATGAAATATGAACCTGTAGTCAGTAATGAGTGGGCCTAGAGTATGCTCTTCGCAGGACTCCAAATGGAAGCATTTGGTGTGTGTGGAGGTGAGATGGTAAAAGTCACTTGGATCAGTGTGAGATTAGCTGTGTACAGAGGTGATGATTCAGCTATGTGCATTATTTTTGTTTGTACTTGACTGTTTAATTTTTCTTTTTTTTTAAGCTTTTATTTATTTGACAGAGAGAGAGAGAGAGATCACAAGTAGGCAGAGAGGCAGGCAGAGAGAGAGGAGGAAGCAGGCTCCCCACTGAGCAGTGAGCCCGCTATGGGGCTTGATCCCAGGACCCTGAGGTCATGACCTGAGCCGAAGGCAGAGGCTTTAACCCACTGAGCCACCCAGGCGCCCCAGCATGATGTTTTAAAACACATGCATGTTATAGTATGTATCAAGATTTCATTCCTTTTTAAGGTTGAATAATATTATAAATGTTTATATTATAGTCATATTATATTTATATTTTACATATTTTATACCATACTGTATTTTAATATGTCTTACATTATATATTTACGTGTTTTCCATGTTTTATATTTTTGGTATATTTGCATTTTGTATATATTCTATAATTTATATCAAAACATAAATATATACTTATATTTAATGTAAATAAAATATAAATATATGTGCTTATATTTATTTATGCTATAATTTTATAGTATATAATACATAAACACAACTGTATTGTTACTCAGCCTTAAGTATGTACATTTTGTTTGTTTTGTTTTGTTTTAAAGATTTTATTTATTTATTTGACAGAGAGAGTATAAGTAGGCAGAGCAGCAGGCAAAGGGAGAGGGAGAAGCAGGCTCTCTGCCGAGCAGGGAGCCCGATGCAGGACTTGATCCCAGGACGCTGGGATCATGACCTGAGCCGAAGGCAGCCGTTTAACCGACTGAGCCACCAGGCACCCAAGTATGTACATTTTGTTTCTCCATTCATCTGTTGATGGGTATTTGGGTTGTCCACCTTTTGGCTATTGTGAATCATGCTATGAACATTAGTTTACAAACAGCTGTTCAAGTTTCTGCTTTCAGTTCTTTTGGGTATATACTCAGAAATGGAATTGCTAAATCATATGGTATTTTTTTTCCCTTGAACAAATTTGCCTCTCAATCTTTCCCTCTTGGTTGATATCACCACTACTTACCCAGTTTATTGGTACGGTAAGGAGAGATTATCTCTGTAGGCAGAACACTCCCACCCTAAAGTCTGGTGCCAAAGAGCTTTTCTTTTATAGGCAGGAGTTCACGAGGCTGGGAAGTGGGATGAGTGGGTGGGGTGATAGGACTTTGGGTCTGGGAGGTCTGTGGATTGTCAGAGAAGGGCTGGTAGAGAGGGTTGTTCTGTGTCCCAGTGCTCGGGGGTAAGTTGCAGGGAGGAGAAAAACTGGACGGAAGTTTAGTGAAGTCAAATTAAATTCAAAGGTATTTTATCTAGGTAAGTAATTGGGGACAAACAGTTCAGCTACTCATTAATTAGACAAAAATGGGAATTTGGATAATCTGTGCCTCGCCTTGTCAGAAGTAAACAAGGGGTCATCCTCGTCTTATCTAAGTCATATAAGGAAAAGTGCTTCATTGCCCCGAGACATTTCCCAGAATACAAAAGGGTCGGGGGATTTCTACCCATCGCAGTTGGGGTTTTTTTGTTTTTTGTTTTTGTTTTTTTTTAAGATTTTATTTATTTATTTGACACAGAGAGAGAGAGATTACAAGTAGGTGGAGAGGCAGGCAGAGAGAGAGGAGAGAGGAGGAAGCAGGCTCCCTGCTGAGCAGAGAGCCCGATGCGGGCCTCAATCCCAGGACCCTGGGATCATGACCTGAGCCGAAGGCAGCGGCTTTAACCCACTGAGCCACCCAGGCGCCCTACCCAGCGCAGTTTTCTAGAAGAAGCACAGGGTTTGAGTGTGAAGCTCAACTCTGTCAGTAGAAAGACTGGATCCTTCTGTGGCTCTCTCCCTGGCTGTCACCACTTTTCATCCTAGCGTAAGTCCCTAGAAAATCGTTCGACGTTTCCTGCCAAATGTATACAGCCGTCTCTGCTGCTCCTCCCTTCCCAAGGAGTCCCCGTTCTCACCTGGACCCTGCTGTTGCCCCTCACGACCCACCCCTGCTTCTACTCTTGCCTTCCCCTGTTCTGTCCTGTGAGGAGCAGCCAGTTTGGTCTTTGAAAATACAAATAGGAATAGAAAACTCATAAAACTCCTGCTAAGCTACCAGTCAGAAGGTATAAATTTAGATTAGATCTAGGCTTGTTTGCCCTGATCTTGACCTGGCTCCTGGTGCCTCTCCCATCACTTTCCTCTCCACACACCCAGTCACACCAAGCTCCGGCCACACCTGCGTGGGCTTTCTTCCTGGTTGAACACCTGCCCAGAGCTAGATCATGCCCTGGCCTCTTCCTCCAGGGCTTCCAGAGGCTCGGACAAGGTGGGAGTGGAGCCCCAGGAACCCTCCCAATCTGCTTGCACCCGGGTTGGTGCCTGGGTTTGAGATGTTTGGGGAATAATACATTACACCTTGTATTCTTTTTATAAACTTGGGCAACTGACTTGCTAAACCTCTCAGAACTTGAGTACCCTCAACAATCACAGGCATTTGCTAGTCTTCCTCACAGGCAGCAAGGCCCACAGGCCTCTTTCCTGGCTGTGAGAGACAGGACTCCCGTGGCCTTTTAGGAAACCTGTGTGCACACAGGCATTTGCTTTGTTTTCATGTGGGGTCATGGGTCATGGGACGCAGACTCCAGTGTTGACTGGAGTCTAGAGCATTTCCTGCCTCTCACATCCACCCTCTTGTCTTCTAGCTGTGTCTGCTCAAGATTACTTGTCTCCAGGAAGGGAATGTGGAGGCGAAAATGATGGCTCCAGGGTTGCTGACAATGTGGTCACAGATAATCAGAAATCCCCCTCTTTCCAAGGTGACGTCTCCCTCCCTGAGGTTGGCTGTGTCTCCTTCTGGTGGCCTGGAGCCTTCCAACCTGACCAGGACTTGTCTCCATACTTCCTCAGGACCCTTAGCCTCTAATGAATGGTGGCTAAGGGACTTCCCAGAGAATGCTCAGTTTTTAGGAATTTTTTTCAGTGCCTTATTCATATTAGCTCAGTAGTCACTTCAGAGCTGTGCCAGAAAACCAAGAAAGGCTGTGAGATGACTTTGTCTCAGGAATTCGTGGAGACATCATTCATTCATTTACTAAGTATTTGTCCCAGGCCTCCATGAGCTCAGGACTGTGTGGCATCTCACCTAGGGGACCCAGGCCAGATGGGTTCACAGACTAGTTGCAGAGAGAAATTTAGCCACTTGTTGAAGAGCTAATAAATCTATGAGGCTAGACAAGACTGCTGAGGCTGTGTGAGTGGAAAGAGATGAATTTTCCCTCTACATATGAATTTCCCCCTCCTTGTTCTTCTGGTGTCACCCTCCTCCACCTTGCCTCCCTGGGACACTGATTGAGATGAGCTTTGGCTGAACCTGAACGTGTGTGATGTTTCAGGATTCAGTGACCTTTGAGGAAGTGGTGGTGACTTCTCTCAGGAGGAGTGGGCACCCGTGGACCCTGCTTAGAAAATTCTGTACAGAGACCAGATCCTGGAGAACTACAGGAACCTGGCCTCCATCAGCCTCATCTGTTCATTGGTAGATTTCTGCTGCAGATGTTTCTTAAGCACCTATTACATCCCAGGAACTATTCTTGATCTTGGGTAAAGAGTAGTGAAAAGGGAGATGTGGCTCACTCTTGAGGAGCGACCATGTAGCACAGGTACGGCCATACTTTTCTTTTAAGGGCCAGAGAGGAAAAGTTGTCAGCATACTGGGCCAGAGAGTTTCTGTTGCAACTACACAGTGTTGCTAATGTAGTGCCTGGCGTAGTGTGTATGTAAACAAGAGCTGTGTTCCAAGAAAAGTTCATTTACAAAAGTAGGTGGCTGGGCGCCTGGGTGGCTCAGTTGGTTAAGCAACTGCCTTCAGTTCAGGTCATGATCCCGGGGTTCTGGGATCGAGTCCGGCATGGGGCTCCCAGCTCCACGGGGAGTCTGCTTCTCCCTCTGACCTCCTTCTCCCCTCTCACTCTCTCTCTCTCAAATAAATAAATAAAATCTTAAAAAAAAAAAAAGTAGGCGGCCAACTCCAGGCTCTAGCCACTAATCCTTAGTCCAGCATCTTCCCCTTGAGAATGAAGATCCATCTATTATGCCAACTTTATTTTCTTCATGATTAGAAGCTTTGGTGTTCCTGAAGTGTGTCTCTGAGCTTGGGGCTGAGGGTCCCCAATCCCGTACTATAGGGCACCATGTGAGGTTGTTTGGATCCTGGGTATCATCACTTCATTGCTCGTGGGGTCACACATGCCCATCCTCTGAAAGTGTTGGCCGCACTCTGCGGGGAAGTTGCCTTTTCATTCCTGCACATCCCGCCCCACCCCCGATGTGTCTTTCCCTGTGGACAGGTGTCATTTCCATAAACCCGACCTGCTCAGCCAGGTGGAGCAGGAGGAGCTGGGGACCAAGGAAGGGAGAGTTCTGATTCTCCAAGAAACCAGTGCAGGTGAGCCCCAGGCAAAAGGAACAACATTCCAGGGATTTCTAGAATATCATGATTTCTTAAAAATTGAGATACAGTTGACACACAGTGTTACATTAGTTCAGGTGTACAACATAGGGATTTGACAACAAGTTTTTATTTATTTATTTTTTAAAGATTTTATTTATTTATTTGACAGAGAGAGAGAGATTACAAGTAGGCAGAGAGGCAGACAGAGAGAGTGGAGGAAGCAGACTCCCCTAAGCAGGGTGCCCGATGCGGGCCTCGATCCCAGGACCCTGAGATCATGACCTGAGCCGAAGGCAGAGGCTTTAACCTACTGAGCCACTCAGGCGCCCATTTATTATTTTTTTAAAGATTTTATTTATTTATTTGACACAGAGAGAGAGCTCACAAGTAGGCAGAGAGGCAGGCAGAGAGACAGGAGGAAGCAGACTCCCCTAAGCAGGGAGCCCGATGCGGGGCTCAATCCCAGGACCCTGAGATCATGACCTGAGCCGAAGGCAGAGGCTTTAATCCACTGCACCACAGGCGCCCTGACAACAAGTTTTTAGGTTATGCTGTGCTCACCACAAGTGTAGCTAGCATCCGTCACCATGCACTGCTATTATAGTGTCGTCTAAAATGTTACCTTGTCTGAGAATACAGCTTAGGCCGCTCGGGATGAGTTTTCTCTTGAAGCTTTGGCTTCACTTCCTCTCCTTCCTTTTCTCCCCAACTTTCTTTTGCTCCCAGAGAAAGCTCTGTCTTGCTTCCTTTTTTCTGAACATTCCACCTTTGTAAATATTGGAACATGGCCCCACTTGTTTATTTGTTCATTTTGCTACTGTCCTCAAACTTTGATAGTGCCCTCTCTCAGACTCTTAGCAGCTGTCTCATCCTTAACAAAGTCAGTTCTTAGCATTTCCATCCCTTGTTCCTGTCACTGTCGAATTCTTCATATTGCTGGGCGCCTGCGTGGCTCAGTGGGTTAAGCGTCGGCCTTTGGCTCGGGTCATGATCCCGGGGCTCTGGGATCGAGTCCCACGTTGAGCTCCCTGCTTCTCCCTCTGCCTTTCTCTCTGTCTCTCATAAATAAGTAAATAAACTCTTTTAAAAAATAATAAATAAAATTAAAAATTATTTTAAAAAATTCTTCATACTGCTGAAATCCTTAAAGTCTGTCCAACTGCTGGGTGTTTCTTTCCTGTCACATTGACTTCTCATGTTTAGGGTCTGTCTATGAAAAAAAGCTACCCGGGGGCACCTGGGTGGCTCAGTGGGTTAAAGCCTCTGCTTTCGGCTCAGGTCATGATCTCAGGGTCCTGGGATCGAGCCCCACATTGGGCTCTCTGCTCAGCGGGGAGCCTGCTTCCTCCTCTCTCTCTCTGCCTGCCTCTCTGCCTACTTGTTATCTCTCTCTCTCTCTATCAAATAAATAAATAAAATCTTTAAGAAAAAAAAAGAAAAAGAAAAAAAGCTACCCGGGCCTGGCTCTTTGTTTTTGTTTTTAATTACCTTTATCTCATCATTTATTTCTCTAAGAACTTAAATCTTTCTCCTCCTCTCCTCCATTAATTTCAGATCAAAAGTTTCAACTTAAAACCAAAAGACCACTGCAAAGCAGAATAAAGTTTGGAAAGAACATCTACTGTCAGGAAAATGGTAAGGTTCACGAGGGCACGTTGCTGATTCCCTGCAGTAGAAGTCTGAGGTTACTATGTCGTAGAAGGATACAACCACCATGGGGAAACCCTGGGTCCAGTGGCCTTCACCCAAAAGAAGCTGTTTCTCAGGAGAGAGTCTCTGAGTATCATGAATTTGGGGAACATTCTAAACCAATTTCGGTGTTTATTTATGGAGAGTTGCCATAAGTAAGCAGATCCATAAATATGACTCAGTGAATGTTGACATATAATTCAGTTTTTGTTTAAGTAATGATGAAGAAAAATCTACATAAGCAGCTTTTTTAAAAAAGATTTTGTTTATTTGTCAGAGAGAGAGAGCACAAGCAGGCAGAGTGGCAGGCAGAGGCAGAGGGAGAAGCAGGCTCCCTGCTGAGCAAGGAGCCCGATGGGTGACTCGGTCCCAGGACCCTGGGATCATGACCTGAGCCAAAGGCAGCTGCTTAACCAACTGAGCCACCCAGGCATCCCATACATAAGCAGCTTTATGAGTGTCATGACTATATGATGAGACCTTGCAGCAGAGCATTCGCCTCACTTAAAATTAGAAAGAACTCAGGGTGGAAGCAGTAGGTGTGCTCTGAAAATGGTAACAAGTTCTCGAGTAGGAGTTTGCTTTTTTTTTATAGTATAGACTTTTTTTTTAATATTTTATTTATTTTTCAGAGAGATAGAGCACAAGGGGAAGCAGCAGGCAGAGGGAGAAACAGGCTCCCCACTGAGCAGGGAGCCCAGTGCGGGTCTTGATCCTAGGACCCTGGGATCATGACCTGAGCCAAGGCCGCCGCTTAACCGGTGGAGCCGCACGCCTCCCCCCACGCGTCCCTAGTACAGACTTTCTGTGGGGGAGGGAGGACTCCCATGAGTGCAATGAAAGTGAGAAAGCCTTTAGTCATTGCTTACCCCTTAACCAATAGGCACTAACTCAAGCCAGAGAGAAACCCCATGAATACAGTCTGTGTGGAAAAACCATCAGAAGGAATTCTAACTTCGTTTCACCCCAGAGAAGTTACACAGGAGAGAAATGAAATGAATGTAAAGAATGTGGGAGAGTGCTTACTTACCCTTCATCCCTTCGGACCCACGCGTGATCTCATAAGAAACCCTATGCGTGGGAAAGCTTTTGGTCATCACTCGTCCTTTATGACACACGTGCAAATCCACGCTGGAGAGAAACCGTGTGACTTTGACCAGTGCGGGAGAGGACACACAGTCGGGAGAAGCTGTACAAATGGAATGACTGTGGAAAGACTTCATCCGGAGCAGGAACCTGACCGTGAGTAAGAGAGCGCACACCAGGGAGGGACTATCTGTGTGACGATTGTGGCAAAACCTTTAGCGGGAAGGAAATTCCAGCTGATGGCACACATGAGAACCAGCCCATGGCGGGGAGAAGCTTTACCATTGCCGCAGCCATGGGAAAGCCTTCAGTAGGAGCTGTAGCCTGACCGAGCACAAGAGGGTGCATACAGGGGAGATTTACCGGTGCAGCGACTGTAGGAAGCATCCGTAGTCACCCATCCCGTAGGAGACACGTGCGTATTCTCAGTGGAGAGAAGCCCTAGGATGGGGAGCTCCTGGGAAAGCCCTGTTGATCTCACACGTGAGCAACTCTGTGAACATCGTTCATCTGAGAAAGGCTTCCACGAGCACTTCGGTTCCTGCATAAAGAAATTCAGAGTGGGAGAGAAACCTTATGAGTGTTATAAACATGGAATTGATTTCATCAGGGTCTTATCCTCAACATGGAAATCTAACGTTAGTTTTCAGATCGTATTTGTGAATAAAAGCACCCATAGAGATCCTCTAAATATCCCTTTAGCTCCATTACATGGGTTTCGACCTAAGGTACTTTTATTTTGGTTTAATTCTAACTACTGTTTCTATTAGATGTATTTTTTTTTTAAGATTATTTATTTGACAGAGACAGCAAGAGAGGAAACACAGCAGGGTGAGTGGGAGAGGGAGAAGCAGGCTTCCCGCTGGGCAGGGAGCCCGATGCGGGGCTCGATCACAGGACCCCGGGATCATGACCTGAGCCTAAGGCAGATGCTTAACGAATGAGCCACCCAGGCGCCCCACTATTAGATGTATTTTAACTATGTCGCTTTCCTTTTGAGCCTATCACAATACGACTTCATTTAAATTTCACCTGAACTTTCTCCTTCCCCCAGATTTTATAAAATCCATACGTCTTTCTTTGTTTGGTGGGACATCCATGGTTCCTTAGGTGTGTGGTCCCCCTTGTTGCAACGAGCCAGTGAACCTGACTTTGTTAGACTATAGGTTTTTCCCTGATGGTCTTTGGCTGATTGTGTTGGGACAATAACATGCAGTCATAAATATGTTCCACTCTCTTGTCTAAAGTGTTTCTAAAAAGTCCTTCTGAAATGTCTCCTAACATATTCTCCTATTCATTATTGATTTTTTGATAAATGGTGTCAGGAGGGGTCCAATTTAATTTCCTCCCTGGTAGGTAATCAGTTTTCCTAGAACTCTAATCTGAAAGCTCCTGTTTGAAGTTTCTGTGTGCATGTTTTTATGTTTCTGGACCTTCCATTCTATTATAATCAAATTCATTAATCCTGTATCAATATAGCACCATCTTTAATAACTTTATACTATTTTTTAACATCTAAGAGATCGCCACAACTTATTCTTCAAGAGTAGCTTCTCGGGGCGCCTGGGTGGCTCAGTGGGTTAGGCCTCTGCCTTCGGCTCAGGTCATGATCTCAGGGTCCTGGGATCGAGTCCCACATCGGGCTCCCTGCTCAGCGGGGAGCCTGCTTCCCCCTCTTCTTCTGCCTGCCTCTCTGCTTACTTGTGATCTCTCTCATCTCTCTCACTCTGCCAAATAAATAAATAAAATCTTTAAAAAAAAAGAGTAGCTTCTCTCTTCTGTGCCTTTCATTTCTTCATATGTATTTTGCAATAAGCTTGGACAATTGCACAAAAAGTCATATTGGTATCATGGCTGGCATCTTATTAGACCAGTATTGGTAATTCTGTTAAATCTTTCAGGCCTTAAACTCAGTATCTTTATTTATTTAGTCATTCTCTAATGTCTTTCAGTAAAGTTTTATATATTTTATAAATATATTTAAAATATTATTTTCTTAAACATATGAAGTGGGTGGACATTGGTTTCTTAGTGTCTAAAAAAACCATTTATATTGACAAACATGGGTCTTGAGGGAAAAGAGGGATCAGAAAAAAAGCATCCTCCAACATGCAGGGAACGTGCATTGTTGGTGGGATTGTAAAATGATGTGTGGTCATTTTGAAGAAATTTGGCAATTTCTTAAAATAAATTTGTCATTTGACCCCCAAGAGAAAGAAAAAGATATGTCCACACAAAGACTTACCCACAAATGTTCACTGCCTCTTTCATAATAGCCAAAAGAAGAAACCCTGAACGGCCATCAACTGGAAAATAAGAAGTAATCAAAATCTAGCTATCCATACGAAGCAGTATTTGGCAATACAAAGAAATGAAGTTCTGGGCGCCTGGGTGGCTCAGTGGGTTAAAGCCTCTGCTTTCGGCTCGGGTCATGATCCCAGGGTCCTGGGATCGAGGCCCGCATCGGGCTCTCTGCTCAGCAGGGAGCCTGCTTCCTCCTCTCCTTGTCTCTCTGCCTGCCTCTCTGCCTACTTGTGATCTCTCTCTCTGTGTCAAATAAATAAAAAAATCTTAAAAAAACAAACAAACAAACAAACAAACAAAAAAACAAAGAAATGAAGTTCTGATACCTGCTACAACATGAATGAACTTTGAAAACATTATGCTCAGTGGAAGAAACCAGTCACAAAGGACCATATATTGTATGATTTCATTTATATGAAATATCCAGAATAAGGAAATACTAGAGACAGATAGTAGGTTCATGTTTGCCTCGGCTGGGGTGGGAACCTGATTAAACAGGCATGAATGAAGTGTCTTGTTGGGTTGATAGTAATGTTCTAAAACTGGTTTGTGCTGGTAGTTGCACAACTACATTCACTAAAGATCATTCGAATCATACATATAAAATGGTTGAGTTTTATGGTATGTAACCTATATCTCACTAAAGCTGTTACAAAAGGAGATTCCATTGTACGTCCATTTTGATAAATCGAGCTACAGTCTCCATTGTGGTAGGTAGGCTGTGTCCATGATCCTTAGCTTTGAGGTCATTGTCGCAGTAGTGGCGTTCCTTGTAGGGGACAATAGCGTGATGTCTTCTCAAGTGATGTGTGAGTTCAGCTGATGAATCCTGTTTGGAGTAGATGCGTGACTGAAGAGTATGACCCTCTTTCGCTCATTTACTGGGATTCAGGTGAGGTATTTATTTAGCTTGGAGATGTCATCTTTTTCAGTCTTCCTCCTTTTACTCAGTAGTTTCAGGGCCACACTTTCTAATTTGGTTATTTCCCTGTGTTCTTTAAAAGTCTTTTTGGACTTTTTGTGAGACCTTGAATGGTTTTCTTTCATAGGCTTTGGGTATTTCAAACTACACCAGGATGTAAGGTTTCTGGAGAAGGGCTAGAGGTATGTGTATCTTGCTGGTCCTTGTAGATTATAATTCTCTTCGTATGTTGAGTTTGACTTGTAGCAAACTTGCTATACTCTTATTCTAGTAACTGGTGTGTGGATCTTTTGGTGTTTTCTGTAGATGATTGTATCTACCAATACAAGAAGATTTCCTCTCCTCCTTTTTAATTTGTATACCTTTCTTATGCTTGTGTTGCCTGACTGTCTTTGGCTGGGACTTGAACCACATTGACTAGAAGCAACCCTCGGTACTCTTGTCTTCTTCCTGACCTTAAAGGGCATTTTTTCCAGATTTCATCTTTAAGTGTGGTGTTCTCTGTAACATTTTTGTAGATAACTTTACTAGGATAAGAAAGTTTCTTTCTTTTTTCTCGGATGTTGGTTGGCATCCTTTCTCATGAACAGATGTTGAATTTTATCAAATGTCTGTTCAGCATCTCCTGAGATGATAATATTTGTTCACTGATGTATTTCAAAACTCCTAGAACAATGGTAGGACACATGGTAGGTACTCAATAAGTATTTGTTGAATGAATGAATGAATGAATGAATGAATACATGTTAACATCTTTAACATGTTTATGTGGTAAATTACTTTAATTGGTTTTTCACTATGAAATTAACTTTGCATTCCTAAATAACTTGGCCATCACATACCAGTTACATGTCATTGTCTCTAGTTTGCTAACATATTAGGATTTTTGCATCTTTGCGTGAGATTGGCCTGCAGTTTTCCTTTCTCATGTTGTCCTCTTCTATTGTTTCAAGGATATGGTAGTCTTACAGTACTGGTTGGGAAAATTCTCCCAAAGTCCATTCCTTCACCTAGATTCACCAGTTGTCAACATTTTTTGACAGTTACAGCTTTTTTTCATTTGTGTATAATTTTATTTTATGGATGAGCCATTACAGACATTTAACATTTATCCTAAGAACAGGGATGTTGTCAGGAACTCAAAGATCTGAGATTTTCCCCCCACTTATAGGCTAACAAGTTAGCTTGCCCTAGTTTCATGGATGTTGGCCAAAGACACCAGACTTCTGGGTCAGAGACCAAGGACTTTATTGAAGCACCGCAGGTAATACAAGCTTCATATTCCTGTCAATTCCTCTTGATTCCCAAGTCTCACAGGGGTGACATGAAGTGGGTTTGTATCACAGCTTGGAGCCCCAAGCTTTTCGACGGAGCTGCAAACAAACCTGCTCGTTCTTTAGCCCAGAGGGAGACATTATCTTTATGACACAGAATAACAAAAAACCTGCGCTTGCTCTAAGGATGTTATGTAAAGATCCTCAAAGACATAGTCTAGAACAGAGTAAGATGTGCACGCTTGAGCTACCCGTGAAGAATTGCCTTTCCACAGACATTTTCCTCTGTAATCAAAATATCATTAGTACACTGATGAAATTTAGCATTAACAAAATAATGTTACTAGCACACAAACTATAATCAAATCTCTCCCATCCCAGACATCTTTTATTGAGGATTTGGAACAAAATTTAGTTATAAAAATGATTTTAAGAAATCTTTTTTTTTTAATTTTAAGAAATCTTATGTGCGAAGCCCTGGGATAATAGACATTTAATAGAGCCATTTGGCAAAAGTCACTTTATTCAACTAAAAAGAATGAGATAGGCCAGGAGCTGCGCAGAAAAGTCAGATATATATATACTTTTTTCCACAAAAGAAGGTGTGGAAGCCTTCACAAGCCCTATTCTTGTATGAAACACATGAGGACACATTGGAGGAAAGTTCTGTTAGTATAATGAATATGGAAGGTCCTCAGGTATGGATCTTCACTTGCCGTTCACAAGAGAGCTCATTCTGAGGGAGAGAGGCCATGTACATGTTGTGAACATGGAATTGCCTTTACGCTACATTCTTTTCTTTTTTTTAAAGATTTTATTTATTTATTTGTCAGAGAGAGAGAGCACAAGCAGGCCAGAGTGGCAGGCAGAGGCAGAGGGAGAAGCAGGCTCCCTGCTGAGCAAGGAGCTCGATGTGGGACTCGATCCCAGGACCCTGAGATCATGACCTGAGCCGAAGACAGCTGCTTAACCAACTGAGCCACCCAGGTGTCTCTTTGTGCTACATTCTTAAGATGGACCCCTAACTCATTAATTTGTTTTTTCTTTCATAATATAAATACTCAAGAACACACGTATCCCTCTAAATGCCCTAATTATTGAACAAGTTGCGATAGGTAGTATTTGTATTTATTATGGCCCAATTATAAATATTGTCTCATTTCCATTTGGTAAGCTTCTTGGATTCATGGGTTGTTCAGGAATATGTTTTCGAGATGCAGTGCCAGAAGTTCTTAGGTGCCTTGTTTTTCATTTCACATTTAACTGCTTTGTGGTTAGAGTCCCTGATCTATAGGATATGGATTCTTTGGCATTTGTCGGGACTTCCTCTCTAGCCCAGTGTAGCAGACACTGTTGGCTGCCTCTATATCTATTCTCCTCATTCTTCTTACTCTCAGAACTCGGATTTTGCTCAATTTGTTAATGTGTACTGTAAAAACAAAACAAAACAAACAAAAACAAAAACCCAACCCGCTCTCTCTCAGTCTTTCTTGAAGGAGTGGTCATGGCCCAGAGCCCTGGCCTGTGGCAGGTAGGCTGAGTCACTGGTGTAGCTTCTGGGAAAGCTCTTGGAAAGGGGGCAGCCCCATGCTTGTTATTTTCACTTTTTGTTCATGGTCCTTCGTCCTCCTTTCTGCATAGAACATGGATACAGAGCCTAGAGTCGGAAGGAGGTTGCTTTGTAACCCGTAGGCAGAAACCACAGGTAGAGATGGTGCAGCCAGATCCTAGGGCTCCTTGCTCCCCCACCCCACGCCAGGGTTTCTTTGAGTGACTGCACCAACCCCGAACTGCTTATTTCTAGACTCATGTTACATGAGAAAAAGAGATTCTTTTTTTTTTTTTTTTT
>LNAC01000140.1:503467-530302 GCA_002007465.1 Ailurus styani | reverse complement strand
AGAGAGAGAGAGGGGGAAGCAGGCTCCCCGCCGAGCAGGGAGCCCGATGCGGGCCTCGATCCCAGGACCCTGAGATCATGACCTGAGCCGAAAGCAGAGGCATTATTAACCCACTGAGCCACCCAGGCGCCCAAGAGAAAGATTTTTAAATCTTTATTCAATCTTATTGATTTAATATGATTAGTAAAGCCGTGCCAGTTTTCTTTCTTTCTTTTTTTTTTTTTAAAGATTTTATTTATTTATTTCACAGAGGGAGAGAGATCACAAGGAGGCAGAGAAGCAGGCAGAGAGAGAGAGGGGGAAGCAGGCTCCCCGCCGAGCAGGGAGCCCGATGCGGGCCTTGATCCCAGGACCCTGAGATCATGACCTGAGCTGAAGGCAGAGGCTTTAACCCACTGAGCCACCCAGGCGCCCCATGCCAGTTTTCTTTTGTTAGTATCTGTTATGTATTTCTCCATTCTTTTAATTTAAACCTTCTGTGTACTTAAACTTTAGATGTGTCCCTTGTAAATAGGAGGTAGCTGGATAAAAAAGTCCAATCTGAAAATATCTTTTAGCTTATAAACCAATCTAGTCTTTTATTATAATACCTAATATTTTGGATTAATTTCTACCACCGTAATAGTTGTGATTTCTATTCTGTATTTTTCTTTGAAAAATTGGAAATAGAGATTTGTTGAAAATACACACATACAGTTAAGATCAATAAACTTGTAGATAGAAGATTGCTCTACCTCAGGTCTTATGTGTGGGATCTTCATGATTATTCTCAAGATGAAATAACTATTGTGATTCTTAAATTTGTTAATTTCTTGCATGATAACATATTGCCAAGGGTTGGGAAAAGGATAACATGAAGATTTCTTTGTAGAGATGGAATCATTTTGTATCCTGATTATGAGAACAGTTACCTGAACCTAACTATATGTGTGATAAGAAGTGATAAAAAGTCAAAGAATTTTATCACTCATATATTACCTATAGAACTATGTTATCTCCCCCAGTAAAAGAAAAGAGTGTAAATAACAACGGAAAGGTTCCAGATGAGGTCTGTAGATGAGTAAATAGTTTTGTAGCAATGCCAGTGTCCTGGTTTGAAAATATACTGTGATTATGTTAAGATATTGGGGGAAGCTGATTGAAGAGTACGTGGGAAGTCTGTTCTATTTTTGCAACTTCTTGTGATTCTGAAACTATTTCAAAGTAAAGTTACTAAAAAAATCATGGAAGGAAAAACACTATGTAAGTAGATAGCATATTTATACATTCTCATGTAACATATTTTTGCTCACATATTTTTTTACTTTTATTTGTGTGTCTCATGTAGTTGTAGTTAATTTATTAATTGCCACATAGGGACCTTTGGTATGAATATACCACAGCTTATTTATCCAGTCTACAGTGGATGGACTGCCTTAGGTTGTTTGCAGCTTTTATCCATTATGAATAACGCTGCCATAAACATTTTTTTTTAATTTTTGTTTATTTATTTGACAGAGAGATACAGAGAGAGCACAAGTAGAGCAGCAAGCAGAGGGGAGAAGCAGGCTCTCTGCTGATCAGGGAGCCTGATGTGGGGCTGGATCCCAGGACCCCGGGATCATGACCTGAGCCAAAGGCAGCCGCTTAACCGACTGAGCCACACAGGTGCCCCTGCCATAAACGTTCTTGCTCATCTCTCTTGCTCACACATATTGAATTACTCTAAAACTGAACTTGCTGGCTGTACAATCTATGTGCTAAAATTTGTCTTGTGTTTTGTGCTTTTTCTTGTATTTTATATTTTTGAGTAGTGAGGAAATGGTATCTCATTGTTTAATTCTCATTGTTTTAATTGTTTTGCTGATTACTATTGAGAATGGACATCTTTTTATAATATTGGCTATTTTGAATTTGCCCTTGGGAATTACCTATACATGTTTTTGCTGATTTTCCTTTATATCTTTGTCTTTCCCCATGATTTTTAGGAGTGTGATAAGTTTGATACCAGTTTTTACTTCTGCTTGTAAATGTCCCTCTCTTTATGGTGTCTCGATGGCAGAGATATTTTAGTCAAACTTATAGTCTTTTCCTTTTTGGTGTGAGTTTTTGTGTCCTGTTTAAGAAATCCTTCCCCGAACAAGTGATTATAAATGTGTTTGGCTTTAGTGTCTTCTTCATTTTTTGAAGTTCAGTTTCACATTTAAATTCTCTATTTTTCTTTGTGACAGAACACGACAAATTTATTGATATGGTTTTAGATTCCACATTGTAACTAATCTTTAAGGAATGACCACTTGTTAATTTTGATGCGATATCAAAGAAGACTATCCACAATTATCTGAAAAGTCTGGAAAATATGCTTCTCTTTTCCATCTATGTGTCTTTGTGAAGCTGAATGTCTTCATATACTTCAGTTAAAACAAATCATAATAGATTGATTGTAGAAGCAGATATGAGAGTCCAGCTGTTTATCTGTTAACCAGACATTAAAGTTATGCAAAAATATCAATGCCACTCTTCTCTCTAAATTTTCCGGTTTGTAAAATATATTTATATTTTCAAAATAAAAATGTTATATATGTCTCCATGTAATGGTTTATTGTTATTTTTAACAGATCAGTAAATTGTAATAAATTTTTTTAAAATTACATTTTAACATTACTGTTGATGTTTAATGCTTTAGAAAGATATGAGCAGAACTTAAAGATATTTTACAGAAATGGGAGAAACTTATTTCAGAAGAATAGGTAAAGAGATCAAGATTTTGTATGTCTGAGAATCAACTGAAACAATATTAAAGTTCATAAATAAATTTCATTAGTAAAGTACAATATATAAAAATACAAATGGTTTCGGGCGCCTGGGTGGCTCAGTGGGTTAAAGCCGCTGCCTTCGGCTCAGGTCATGATCCCAGGGTCCTGGGATCGAGGCCCACATCTGGCTCTCTGCTCAGCAGGGAGCCTGCTTCCTCCTCTCTCCTCTCTCTCTGCCTGCCTCTCTGCCTACTTGTAATCTCTCTCTCTCTGTGTCAAATGAATAAATAAAATCTTAAAAAAAAAATACAAATGGTTTCTATTACCTGGTATCAGTTGGACTTGTTAAAAATAACAGAAAAGAAAAAGATTAAAAGATTTTACATGTTAAGATATAAAATTAGACCTGAAATTAGATGATTGAAAAAACAATTTCTCAGGAATAGTCAGGGAGAAGTATATTAAAATAATACTGAGACATTATTTTCCTCCCATCAGGATGGCAAATATTTTTATTTAAAAAATATTTATTTATTGGGGTGCCTGGGTGACTTGGTTGGATAAGTATCTGTCTTTGGCTCAGGTCATGGTCCCAGGGTCCTGGGATTGAGTCCCACATCCAGCTTCCTGCTCAGTAGGGAGTCTGCTTCTCCCTCAGCCCCTTTCCCCTGCTTGTAATCTCTCTCTCATGATCTCTCTCTCAAATAAATAAAATCTTAAATATATATATATATATACATATATATTTTTTTAAGTAAGCTCTACATCAAACATGGGGCTTGAACTCATGACCCCGAGATCAAGAGTTGCATGCGGCATTGACCGAGCCAGCCAGGTGCCCCAGGATGGCAAATATTTTTTAAATTCCATGATAGGTTTGTGGAAAAGCTGATAATTTATTACACAAATAGGAGTGGGTATAAATGATCACAGCCACTTTGGAGGATAATTAGATGTACTTTAAAAATAAAAATCAATATACCCAGTGACCTAGCACTTGCCCTCTTGCTATCTAGTCTAGAAACACATGCATCACAAGTACCACAAGGATATCTATCTATTGGGCGCCTGGGTGGCTCAGTGGGTTAAAGCCTCTGCCTTTGGCTCAGGTCATGATCTCAGGGTCCTGGGATCAAGGCCCACATCGGGTTCCATGCTCAGCAGGGAGCCTGCTTTCTCCTCTCTCTCTGCCTGCTGCCTCTTTGTGCTCTCTCTCCCTCTGTGAAATAAATAAAATCTTCAAAAAAAAAAAAAAAGCCTCTGCTCAGCTCCCTGCTCAGCAGAGAGCCTGCTTCCCCCTCTCTCTCTGCCTGCCTCTCTGCCTCCTTGTGATCTCTCTCCCTCTGTGAAATAAATAAAATCTTTAAAAAAATAAAAGGATATCTATCATCTATCTCTCTATCATCTATGTATCATCCATCGATCAGTCATCTATCAATCTATATCCTCTAACTTTCAATCATCTATCCATCTATCATCTATCATACTAGTTAATGCTAGCTGCTGAAACAGGTAAGCCCTGAAGTCCAGTGGTAGCATTAAAGATAGTGATATGTGGATGAATTGTAACTCTATTTTTTGTATTCTTTTTTTTTAAAGTTTTTTTTTTAATTTATTTATTTATTTGACACACACCCTATTTTTGGTATTCTTTATAATATTCTGAACATGGAATTGACAGGATTTTGTAGTAGATTACATGTGGGCTATGAGAAAAAGAAAAGAATGAAAGATGATCCCAAGGATTTCAGCTTGAGCAACTACAATAATGGAATTGTCATTTGTTGAAATAGGGTAGAGCAGGAACAAGTGTTGGGGGGAAATAACAAATTTATTTTTGGGTGTCTCAAAATTACGATGACCATCACACACAGTAGTGGAGATGTTAAGTCTTGGGCACCTGCCAAGGTTTGAACAGTATCCTGAGTTAATCAAAAGATAATTATTTAAAAACCCTTTTTATTTTGAAGTAATTTTAGACACACAGTGTTGCTTTGCAGCCTCCTTGGGAGCTTCCTGGGTGGGACTCGATCCCAGGACCCTGGGATCATAACCTGAGCCAAAGACTGACACTTAACTGACAGCCACCCAGATGCTCCTAAAAAATATTTTGAACCAAAAATGAAAACACAGCCTGCCAAAACATAGGGGATGAAGCAAGTGCGGATATAAGAGGGAATTTTATAACAATGAATGCTTACATTAAGAAAAAAAGAGGGTGCCTGGGTGGCTCAGTGGGTTAAAGCTGCTGCCTTTGGCTCAGATCATGATCTCAGCGTCCTGGGATCGAGGCCCACATCGGGCTCTCTGCTCAGCGGGGAACCTGCTTCCTCCTCTCTCCTCTCTCTCTACCTGCCTCTCTGCCTACTTGTAATCTCTCTCTCTGTGTCAAATGAATAAATAAAATCTTTAAAAAAAAAAAGAAAAGAAAGAATCAAATCAACAATCTAACTTTATATCTCAAGGTACTATGTAAAGAAGAACTAAGCCCAAAGTTAGCAGAAGAGAGATAACAAAAATCAGAGCAGACATAAATGAAATAAAGAATAGGAAAAGAATAGAAATTTTTTTTAAAAAAAGATAAACAAAACTGACAAGGCTTTAGTTAGAATTACTGAGAAAAAGAGATAGGATTCAAATAAATAAAATTATAAATGAAAGAGGTGACATTATAAGTGATATCACAGAAATACTAAGGGCTGGAAGAGATCATTATGAACAATTATATGCCAACAGTTGGACAACTTAGAAGAAAAGGTTAAATTCTTAGAAATATATAACCTACCAAGACTGAATCATGAAGAAATAGAAATTGTGAACAGACTAATAATGAAGGAGCAAATTGAACCAAGAAGCAAACACCTCCCAGAAAAGAAAAGCCCAGAACCAGATGCTTTCACAGGTGAAGTCTACCAATCATTTAAAGAAGAATTAGGGGCGCCTGGGTGGCTCAGTGGGTTAATGCCTCTGCCTTCGGCTCAGGTCATGGTCTCAGGGTCCTGGGATTGAGGCCCACATTGGGCTCCCTGCTCAGCAGAGAGCCTGCTTCCTCCTCTCTCTCTGCCTGCCTCTCTGCCTGCTTGTAATCTCTCTCTCTCTCTCTCTCTCTCTAATAAATAAAATCTTAAAAAAAAAATAAAGAAGAATTAGGGGTGCCTGGCTGGCTCAATTGTTAGAGCATGTAATACTTGATCTCAGGATTGTGAGTTCAAGCCCCACATTGGGCAAGTTACATAAAAAAAAACCAAACCAAACCAAACAAAAAACAAAAAAAAAACCTAAGAATTAATTAACACCAGTCCTCGAACTTCCAAAAAACGTTAGACGGAACACTTTGAAGTTCTTGTTATGAGGCCAGCATTTTCCCTGTGCCAGTCAAACAGAACACAGTAGTAAAGGTCAAAGTTCAATCACACCAACAGACAGTGGTGTCTTCTGTGCCTCCTCTGCCATCTAGTGAATCCAGTTAGTAAGCTAACAGCAGTCTAGTGGCATTTCTTTCTCATTTGAGACCAATCCTGCTCAATGTCCAGATGTTTTAATCATATTACCTTGAAGGGTGAGGTATGGTGAAGCCAGATGCAGACTGAGAGAATAACAGTTTAAACATATGTTATATTTACAGTTTCTTAGGGGAAACGCAGTACTCCATACAGGGCCACTTAATGTAAATATCAGGGTTGGTCACAAGGCAGAGGAAGGAAATGGAGTAATATCCCATTATATATAGTTTCTTTTTGATGGCTGAGTAATCTTCCACCACCCACACACACATTCTCTATTCATCAGCCAACAGTCAATAGACATTTCGACTCTTTCCATAATTTGGCTCTTTTTGATAATACTACTGTTGTATACATCAGTGCACATGTGTCCCTTTGAATCAGTATTTTTATGTCTTTTGGATAAATACGTAGTGGTGTGATTGCTAGATCATAAGGTAACTTGGCAAATGGATTTTTTTTTTATTTCACAGCAGGAGAGAGATTACAAGGAGGCAGAGAGGCAGGCAGAGAGAGAGGGGGAAGCAGGCTCCCTGCTGAGCAGAGAGCCCGATGCGGGCCTCGATCCCAGGACCCTGAGATCATGACCTGAGCTGAAAGCAGAGGCTTTAACCCACTGAGCCACCCAGGCGCCCTGGCAAATGGATTTTTAAGGGTGCCAAGTCCATTTGATGGGAAAAGAATAATCTCTTCAACAGATAGTAGAGGGACAATAGGATTTTCAAATGCATCAGCATGGATTTGGACCCCTACCTCCTACCATCTACAGAAATTGACTCAAAATGAATCAAAAACCTAAATTTAAGAGCTAAAACTATAAAACTCCTAGAAGAAAACATGGGAGAAAAGCTTCATGACATTGGATTTGGCAATGACTTCTTGGATAAGGCATCAAAAGCACAGGCAACAAGAAGAAATAGGTAAGTTGAACTTCATCAAAGTCACAAACTTTTGCGCATCAAATGACAAAAACAAGAAAGTGAAAAGACATCCCACAAAATGAGAGAAATAAATCATGTATCTGATAAAGGACTAATATCTAGAATCTGTAGAGAATTCCTACCACTCAATAACAAAAAACTACCACCCAATTCAAAAATGGGGAAAGGACTTAGAGAGTTCTCCACAGAAGATATATTGGTGACTAAGTACATGAAAAGATGTTCAACATCAGTAATCACTAGGGAAATGCAAATGAAAGCCACAATGAGAGACACCTTCACACCTACTAGGGTGGCTACTATCTTAAAAAAAAAAATGATGCAACTGCTGTGGAAAACAGCATGGAGGTTCCTCAAATAATTAAACAGAGAATTAGCCATATGATCCAGCAATTCCACTTCTGGGTATGTATCTAAGGTAACTGAAGTCAGGGACTTCACCTGTTCTTGGCACACCAATGTTCACAGCAGCATTATTCACAGTAGTCCACGAGTGTCAAATGCAAATTTTTTACACATTCAATTGTTTTAAACATAGTTCAAACAAGGAGATTTTTTAGCCATTTAGAGCCTGCCTGCTTTGCATATATCACAAAATTATGACCCAAATCCCATAGCTGTAGATAAAATAAATCTTGGGGCTAGAAAGACCCCAGGCTGCTGCTATCCTTCAGAGCTTTCTGACCCAGAGACTCCCCACTAGCTGCTGAGCAACATAACCTAGACATGTAAACCCCCTCTGTGACCACCTCCCGCAGTAGAAGTTTGCCTGCTCCCCTTCTGAATAGTGACTCTCATGCTATGGCATTTGTATTTTCTCATACCACGGGGGACTTTCCCCACGTGAAAACCTGTCAAAGTTCTGTCCCAATGAGGCTTTTGTGTGGTACTGCCACCTCATGATCATTTCTTTTTCCTGAATCATCCCAGAAATCATTTGCATACTTTACATATGTGTATGGCTCCCCATCATAACACACACACACACACACTCTCTCTCTCTCTCTCTCTTAGATTTCTGGTCCATCTGGAGTTTATTTTTGTGAGTGGTGTCAAGTATATATGTAATTTTATCTTAGCACCACTCATTCAGCAGTTCATTTTTGTCTTTGTGATCTGAAATTCCACTGTTAAGAACTAAATTTCCATGTTTTGAGGTTTATTTCTAGATATTCCATTGAATTAAATTTGTTTCCTATTCATGTGCCAATGCCACAGTTTTAATTATAGTGGTTTTATGTTTTAATGTCAGGGCATCATCACTTGTTTTTCCAGTGTTTTCTCAGACAATGACGTGTTTGTTTTTCCATATAAATGTTGGTATAAATTTGCCCAACTCCAGTTTATTTTACTTTATTTATTTTTTAAAAGATTTATGTAGGGGTCTACCTTCAACTCAGGTCATGATCCCAGGGTACTGGGATTGAGTCCTGCACTGAGTTTCTTGCTCAGTGGGGAGCCTGCTTCTACCTCTGTCTCTGTGTCACCCTGCTTATGCTCTCTCTGTCTCTCTGACAAATAAAATCCTTTAAAAATAAAAAAATAAAGATTTACATATTTATTTTAGAGAGAGAGGGTGCATCAATGGGGGTAGGGGCAGAGAGGCAGAGAAAATCCTCAAGCAGACTGAACACGGAGACTGATGCAGGGCTTGATCCTGGGACCCTGAGATGATCTGAGCCAAAATGAAGAGTCGGCCACTCAACCAGCTAAGCCACCTGGGTGCCCCTGCCTAATTTTATTTCAAAAAAGCTTCTTGGCATTTTTGTTAGGATTATTTTACATTTCTGAATTAACCTGGGGAGAAGTGATATCTTTATGCTGTTAAGCCATTTTATCAAAGAACAGGCAATGTTTTTCCTTTTGTTCAAATCTATTCATGTCTTTCAAGAGTATTTTAAAAGTTCCTTAGTGGGTTTTATACATTGCTTGTTATATTTAATCCAAAGGTTGGTGTTTTCCCTATTATATTAATGAGATTTTCTCTACTTTATTGGTTATTGGTTGAGTATACACACACACATAGCTATAGATATAGGCAATCATCATTTTTAAAAAAATATTTTATTTTACTTATTTATTTCGAAAGAGAGAGAGAGTGTGAGCAGGGGGAGGGGGAGAGGAAGAAGGAGAGAGAATCACAAGCAGACTCCAGGTGGAGCATGGAGCCCAATGCAGGGCTTAATCCCACAACCTAAAAATTGTGACCTGAGTTGAAATCAAGAGCTAGAAATTTAGTCAACTCAGCCACCCAGGTGCCCTGATATGGGCAATCATCTTAAGAAAATATTCATCAATTTTTATTTTTTGAGTGCTTTTATCAATCATGGATGTTGAATTTTGTTAAAGGATTTCTCAGCATCTATGGAGATGATAATCATGACTTGCTTTCTTGAATGTATTGATATGGTATATTACTTAATAGATTTCCTAATAACTAAACAAGCCTTGAATTTCTAGAGTAAATTCCACTTGCTCAAGGTTATTATTTTCTTAATGTGGTTTCATATTCTTTTTAAAAAGATTTATTCAGGGACCTGGGTGGCTCAGTGGGTTAAAGCCTCTGCCTTCGGCTCAGGTCATGATCTCAGCGTCCTGGGATCAAGGCCCACATCGGGCTTTCTGCTCAGCAGGGAGCCTGCTTCCTCCTCTCTCTCTGCCTGTCTCTCTGCCTACTTGTAATCTCTCTCTCTCTCTCTCTCTCTCTCTCTCTCTCTCTCTCTGTCAAATAAATAAATAAATAAATCTTTTTAAAAAAAGATTTTTTAATCTTTTTTTAAAAAAATATTTATTCATTTATTTAAGAGAAAGAGTGCGGCAGAGGGAGAGGGAGAATCTTAAACCAAACTCCAAGCTGAGCCCAGATCCTGATGTGGGGCTTGATCCCATGACCCTAAACCCTAAGCAGAAACCAAGGATCAGATGCTTAACTGATTGCACCGCCCAGGCACCCCTGTAGTTTAATATTCTTTTTGCTAATATTTAACATAGTTCATTTGAATCAATATTCGTAAGTGATATGGCTTTGTAATTTTCTGTTTTTGTATTCGATCAGGTTTTATATGTTATCTTGCTTCATAAAAGGAATTAGGAAGTTCTTCATTCTCATTGCTCTTAACTTATGGAGTAGTACAAATATATGAACTTTGAAAGTATAATTCTCGGGCGCCTGGGTGGCTCAGTGGGTTAAAGCCGCTGCCTTCGGCTCAGGTCATGATCCCAGGGTCCTGGGATCGAGGCCCACATCGGGCTCTCTGCTCAGCAGGGAGCCTGCTTCCTCCTCTCTCCTCTCTCTCTGCCTGCCTCTCTGCCTACTTGTAATCTCTCTCTCTGTGTCAAATGAATAAATAAAAATCTTTAAAAAATAAAATAATAAAAAAAAAAAGAAAGTATAATTCTCTTAACTAAAACACCTGGACTCACATTTTTGGTCCAGTGATGCTTGGTGAAGGTGCCAAAACAATTCAGTAGGAGAACAAATAGTCTTTTCAACAAATGGTGCTGGGACAACTGGATATCCATACAACATAAAATGAAGCTGGATGTCTACCTCACACTATGTTTGAAAATTACTCAAAATGGATCAAACAACTAAATGTAAGAGCTAAAAGCATAGAACTCTTAGAGGAAAATGTAGTGGTAAATCTTTAGTGATCTTGGATTTGATAGTGGTTTCTTAAATTTTCACACCCAAAGTATAAACAACCAAAAGAAAAAAAATAGACAAGTTGAGACTTCATCAAAATCAAATTGTTGGGGTGTCTGGGTGGTTCAGTCCTTAAGTGTCTGCCTTTGGCTCAGGTCATGATCCCAGGGGCCTGGGATCAAGCCCCACATCAGGCTCCCTGCTCGGCAGGAAGCCTGCTTCTCCCTCTCCCACTCCCCCCGCTTGTGTTCCCTCTCTTGCTGTCTCTCTCTCTCTCTCTGTCAAATAAATAAATAAATAAGATCTTAAAAAAGATCAAATTGTTTTGTACTTCAGAGGATACCATAAAGAAGTGAAAAGACAACCTATTTAACAGGAGAGAATATCTGGAAATCCTACATGTGAAAAGGGGCTGACATCTTAAATATATAAAAAAACAACAAAACCAAACAACACTAAACGTTGGACAGATGAGAAATTGGAACACTCACACATTGCAGGTGAGGTTGTAAATTGGCGCAGCCACTTTGGGAAAATAGGCAGTTCCTAAAAGCTTAAACATAGTGTTACACTATGAGGAGTTCCTGTCCCAGGCATATACCTAAAAGAAATGAAAACACGTCCGCATAAAAACTTGCACGACAGTATTTCATAGCATTATTCACAATGGCCAAAGAGTGAAAACAACCCACATGTCCACCAACTGATAGGAATATTATTCATCAATTAAAAAGAATAAAATACTAGGGCATCTGGCTGTCTCAGTCAGAAGAGCATGCAACTCTTGATTTCAGGATTGTGAGTTTGAACCCCACATTGGGTGTAGATTACTTAAATTTAAAAAAGAATAAAATACTGATAAATACAATATAGATTAACCTTGAAAAGTTTATGCTATGTGGAAGAATCAGTCACAAAAGAACACACAGTATTTTTTAAAACTTAATATGAAGTTGTCAGAATAGGCAGATCTATAGAGACAATAGATTAGTAGCTGCTTAGGGTTGGGGATGGGATGGGGAGTTGGGGGTGGTTAAATTGTTTAAAACTGATTGTGGTAATGGTTTCACAACTCTGTGAATATAGTAACCACTGAAAATATTTAAATGGGTGAATTGTATGCAAATTATGTTCCAGTAAAGCTGTTATCACCCCCACTCAGACAAAAACCAATCCATCTGGGCTTGATGGTCTTTTTTAGTTTGTTTTTTTTTAATTAACATACAATGTTTGATGCTTCTTTATAGTGTTAAGTTCCTATATAACTTTCTATGTTGGTTTGTAATGATATTCTATTTTTAGGTTTTTTGTTTGTTTAGCTTGATATATATTATTGTCTCATTTTTCAGGATATAAACGTTAAAGAATATGAATTTCCCTTTGATCACTGTTCAAAAAATATCCCACAGTATTTATAATAGTCAAAAAAGGGGAAGTAACCCAATGTCCATCAACAAATGAATGGATAAATTGTAACACACTCATACAACGGAATATTATTCAGTAAGAAAAAGAAATGAAGCACTGGTACATGCTACAACGTGGGTGAACCTTGAAAACGTTACATAAGTCAAAGAAGCCAGACACAAAGACCACAAACAAAATATTGTAATATTTTGTTTACATGAAACGTGAGAGTAAGTGAATTCCTAGAGACAAAAAGTAGATTAGTTGATGCCTTGGGCTTCGGGTGAGGTGGGTATTATAGCTAAGAGGGTCCTGGGTTTCCTTTTGGGATTATGAAAACGTACTAAAATTGTGGTGATAGATACACAGCTCTGACTATACTAAAAGCCACTATGGTATATTTTAAACCGGTTAATGATGTGCTATGAGAATTCGATCTCTAACAAGACTAAAGATCTAAAAAGAGAACTGAATGAGCTAGGAGTTCATTTTATGGACTAGCAGGTTATCTTTTTTTTTTTTAAGATTTTATTTATTTACTTGATACAGAGAGATCACAAGTAGGCAGAGAGGCGGAGAGAGAGAGGAGGAAGTAGGCTCCCCGTCGAGCATGGAACTCGATGCGGGCCTCGATCCCAGGACCCCGAGATCATGACTCGAGCCCAAGGCAGAGGCTTTAACCCACTGAGCCACCCAGGCGCCCCGCAGGTTATCTTTATAAACATGCACAGCCCTGCGTGGGGCTGAACCAACAAGGACACAGACTAGCAGAAAAGCACTTGATGAGCTTCCCTGGCCCGGATCCCGGAGGCAAGCCCTTGCCCACCACGTCTCCCCTTCTTCCGAGTCGGTCCCCTGGTCTCCGCTCGCTCTCGGACCGCGTCAGGGAAGACAGCCGCTCTGGACCCCGCTCCAACCGCCACTCGGAACGCATGGAAGCCGCGGCCGCCAACCGTCACCAGACCCGGATGCTCCTCAGGCTCCGCCCCTTCCGCCGACCTCGTGGCGGAGACCGGAAGCGGAAGTGCTCTTTGGCCAACGCCTCACTTCCGGCTCCGCCCTGCGTGGGAGGTAAGGTTTCCACCGTGTTGGCCTCCGGCGGGGCGCTCAACCCCGGGGGTTTCGAACTTCCTGGGCTGCTCGGGAAACGCGGCCCCTCCTCCCCGCCCGTACACAGCGCCGGAGGGACTGCGACCTCCCGGTCCCCCCCCGCCAGAGCTTCTGTCGGCTCCGCCCGCGCGGGGTCGGGGGGTCGGGGCCGTGGTTCAGGGCCCCCGGTGAAGGCGGGGCCTCTTCTCCCTCCCGTGTGCTCCTCTTCAAAAGCTGCCAGACCACTTTGCCCCTTCTCTAGAGGAGAACCATGTACGGAGTGTGGAAAACGGCCGCAGTGCCCTCTTCTCACTGACCTGGGGGTCGCGGGAGGGTCTGGGGAGCACTGGACGGAAACGCTCGGGGTGTGGGCACCTGTTATTGAACTTTGACGAATTACTCAGGTGTTACCTTGTTGCACACTGACCATTTGTTAGTATTTTGCATGCATGGTGTGTACCTCTTTCTACATCTTTCTCCTTGTGTATAGTTAAATGTTTATGATAAGCTCTTTGAAAATAAGATTCTTATAATCCGCAGGCATGATATTCAACTTTTAGTACTTGGTTAATTGCCTCACATGTAACGACACAGGAGTTAGGTCATAACTCCTACAAATTAATACCCAAGGTGAAAAATGAGCAAGAGGTTTGGATAGGTTCTTCAATAAAAGAAAAAATGCAAATGGGCAACAAATACGCGAAAAGGTGCTTCCGATCATTAGCAACCAGAGATTTTCAAATAAAAACCACAGTGTAATGTTACTGCACACACTGGATGTCTAAAAGTAAAACTAAAAAGAGTGACAGTGCCAAGTGTCGGTTGAGATGTGCATACACTGCGAGTGGAAACACATTTTTAAAATGTATCAGCTAACCAGTAACACACACACGTCCAACAATTGCACATAAACAGTTTGTAACATCATTATTTGAAATATCCCTAAATTGGAAATAACCCAAAGTGGATCAAGGGATGAGTGGATACATTGTGGCATATATTTTTTGTGGCATACTCTTTAACAAAAGGAAGGAGCCCAGATACAACAACTTGGATGAACGTTGCAAACAATGTCAAATGAAAGAAGGCAGACATAAGAGAATGCATGCTGTTCGATCCTTTCTTTAAAATTCAAAAACAGGCAGAACACTCTGGAGTGTTGAATGTCAGGATAGTGGTTGCAGTTGGGAGGCATGGAGTGAGTGATTTGGAAGAGAGAATATGTTTGAGATGCTGGATTTGGATGTATTGTATTTCTCAACCTGAATGATGGTTATATGGGGCTGTTCATTTCTTAATACCTCATTGAGATTTTTATTCATGATCGCCTCCCTTAGTTGTATGTATGCTGTAATTTAAGAAGTTTGAGAAATGGAACTAAGCATGCTACTTCATAAGGTTGAGCAAGAAATACAGAAGGGAAAGAAAATATGCTGAAAGGATGAATAAAAATAAAACTAATGATGGAAAAAAGTAGAACTCATCAGTAATAAAAGGTGAAAATATGCACGATATATTTATATAGTAGTCTTTGTAGTTAACTGTGAGATAATATGGAAAGCCTTCAGTTTCAACATTAAAAAAAAAAACCAATGACATGATTCAGATGCTGCTGGAGTGGCTAACATGAGAAATGTTATTTTGAGTTTTTCTAAAATTATATTTGAAGTTTGGATGTCTTTGGGCCAAAATTTGGACACCACTTTTTAAGTAAGTGAGGTATCAATTATCACATTCCTCTGAAGTGATTATTTCCCTCTTCTGTCCTTATCCTAGCTTTAACTAGTTTTGTCTCTGTGTCAGGAATATATTTGCGTATGTGCAGTATCCCTTCTACTTTAATGGGATTGATTCTTTATATGGCTCATTACCAACTGGTAATTATCTGTTTATTACCTGCATTGCCTGATTGAACTGTGAGATCCCTAAGAACTGTACCCTCCTCGTTGCCTGGTACCTGGCCTGGCATAAGGAAGCCCTTACTAAATATTTGCTGACTGAATGAAGGAATAAGAGACAGAAGAGGCAAAGGTTCCAAATCCAACAAAGCTCCAGGAGGGGTACTCAGGGGGACTTCTCATTTCATAAAACCTTTTGTATCTCTCATCTCCATTATGCCTAGCAGAGGATGTGGACTGAATTCTGGTCATGTCAGGAATAACAACCGCCACAGGAGATAAGGCTCTTGCCATACCAGTATGTGTCTGCCTGGCTTACCTTTCCTCATGGGTGATTTGAGACAGTTAATAATACTGTGTGAACCTCCATTTTCTCAACTATTAAATGACAGTTATTAATTTGGAGGGTTGTTAGGGCAACTAAAGGAGTTTATATATGTAGAACTACTAACGGCTCAGTAAATAGAGGTTGGTATTAATATTTGCATGGTAGGATATTCGAGTTATTTATTTATTTATTTATTTATTTATTTGTTTATTTATTTATTTATTTATTTAAAGATTTTATTTATTTGACACAGAGAGAGAGAGAGAGATCGGCAGTAGGTGGAGAGGCAGGCAGGGAGAGAGGAGGAAGCAGGCTCCCTGCTGAGCAGGGAGCCGGATGCGGGCCTCGATCCCAGGACCCTGAGATCATGACCTGAGCTGAAGGCAGAGGCTTTAACCCACTGAGCCACCCAGGTGCCCCAGGGATATTCCAGTTTTAATGGCTGTCACATTTCATCTGTACAGAGATGGCTAAAGAGTGATGTTTGATGATTGAGGAAAGATGTCTATTGCTTAATGATGGATACTGTGAACCGGTTACCCAGACACTCCAGTATTCAAAGAGAAATTGAGATCAAGCTCTGAATTTAAACTCAAAAGCTTCTCTGAAGTGGTCTTCTGAGCGAGAAATGGAGTATTCTGGAAACTCTCACTATCCGATTCATAGGACGGCAGCTCTTGATGTGTATCAGGTGTGTGGTGAGTCCTTACTGATTCTTCTTTTTATATAGTTCCTTCACAAATGGCAGATCCAGTGCTCAGTGCTCAGAGCCTGAGTGATCGTGCAGTGGGCCATATAAGGGCGACTGAAATGAGCAGAGCATGTATAAAAGTCAGGTTCCTGAGATTTGGGAGGCAAGAAGGGGTGAGCTCTTTGAGGGGTAGCATGTTCATGAATTCTGTTGTGTCAAACAGCTCTGCCTTTCTGTACTGTAATTTGTGTAACTCTAAGATGGAATATTTAATCTGTTCCTTATGGGTAGCAAGATCCAGAAAAACCATTTTTTTGCTCCAGGTAACTCAGAGCACTTTTGCAGTTTATGGAATTAGTGTGTTTGTGGTATGTTCTGTTCATGGTGTGGAATAGCTTATAAACATGTGATTATTGGAATTGGATTGGCTCTTCAGAGTTCATGGCATTCTTCTCTCTGAGGTCACTTTTCTTGGAACCCTTTCTGTCTTCATGAGGGGAAAATTGAGGAGGCAAAGATGGTGGCTGGGTTACTGATGGATTCTTCTCAGGTAAGTGGAAAGTTGACCTTTCTTCAGAATGTCAAACTTCTTTGTCAGGTAGCCATATCTCCTTGTAATGTCCCCAGGTTTCTTATAGCAATTAAGAACCCTGCTTAAGGAATGAATCTCAGGTCAATTTCTCCAGGACTCATGTCATCTCAGAATATATAGGGATTACACTGGATATGATTCATTTATTCACTCTTCATTAATTCTTTCTGATCCTCAGTGATGCTTGTTGGCTTGTTGTTTTGCTGACTGTTATGATAGATACCAAGGAATGATATGAAGGTATCTAATCTCATGGAATATGTGTGTTACTGTGGAAATAATCCATCTGTTAGAAGATTTTACAGAGTGTTGCACTGTGTTCCGTGCTAACTGCAGCTTATAAATAGAGGAGAAATAAAACAAGAAGAGCCCACAGTCAAGTTATGGTGACATAAGTTTAGTCATATGTGTCAGTGATGCTGGTAAGTCCATGTGACTGGCTGTGATCACCAGGCAGCATCTGTAGGTAGAGAAGAGAAGAGGTCTTGGGCCCAGGAGTTCTGTAGGCTTCTGGTCTACCTTCCTCAGTCCCTCATGCGTCTTCCTGAGAACCTCAAAGAAAGCAGTGGTTAGCTGAAGCCAGCGTGTATTTGATGGTTTAGCACTTAGTGACCTTCGACGATGTGGCTGTGAACTTTACCGAGGAGGAGTGGACTTTGTTGGATCAAACACAGAGAGATCTCTTCAGAGATGTGATGTTGGAGAACTACCAGAATCTCATTATATTAGGTAAGGCTGGCATCATTTCTTCACTGGGCCCTTTATGAAATGAATGTTTCTTTTTTTTTTTTTAAGGTTTTATTTATTTATTTGACAGAGAGAGACACAGTGAGAGAGAGAACACAAGCAGGGGGAGTGGGAGAGAGAAAAGCAGGCTCCCTGCTGAGCAGGGAGCCCAATGTGGGGCTTGGTCCCAGGACCCTGGGATCATGACCTGAGCCAAAGGCAGACGCTTAATGACTGAGCCACCCAGGCGCCCCTGAAATGAATGTTTCTTAAGTATCTTTGCTGTCAAATGGGAATACTGTGGTAAACAAGACAGATGTAATCCCTGCCTTCAGGGGCCTTACCGTCTAGAGGATTCCCTGTGAAAATGAAGATCTATCTAAGTGAATGACTTTATTCCTTTTAGGGACTGAAAACCTTAGAACTTTAAATGTGTGTAGAGGCTGGAGATGATTTTCAAGTCTTACAGCTGTCTAGTCATTTAAGGGCGCAGAAAGAATGAACTTGCATTTTTATTCCTTTTAGGATAGTTTTATTGCATTGGTTTCAAATTTTGTGTGATTATTTTGCTGTTTGTAAAGTGAGACTTCACTGTCTACAGAAACCCTGAAGCTGAAGTGTTGGTTCCTATCCAGAGCCATGTTTCATGTCTTGCGAGGTCTTTATATATTTTTCCTGTAAGCAGGATACGAATCACACAAGCCTGATCTTGATTCTCTAATGGGAGGACCAGAAGAGCTGAGGACAGGAGGGAGAGGAATTCTGCAGGGTAAGTCCATGAGGTACGGTTTTGTGATGAGCAATGCTAGGCTGGGGAAGGTGCAGTACATTTGGAAATGCCACTTGGCAAACTTTCAAAGATACACTTTTTCTGAGAAGGCTGAAGTCATTCGGTTTCTGACTTGGCTTAGGAACCTTCATCTCCCTTTACCTTTAAATTTCCAGTGATGTCAGCTTTTTTCTGTTCTCCCAGAAAGATGTGACTCAATTGAAAATTTCATTACTTGCAGATAGCTCATTTTTCAGTACTTTCTCTCTTGGTTTCCTGATTCTGTCACTGTTTTTTGTTCACTGTCAGCCGTAGTTTTCCAGAGTATTAAGCTTCGTAAATTGCCTGCAATTTCAACACTGTGCCCTCATCATTGCTAAACTCCTAACACAGCCGCACTCTGTGTAATTCAACTTCACTTTTGTTTCAACCTTTTTATCTTGTTTTGTGCACATTTAGACATATGTATATGCCATGTTTTTTTTTGAGATAAAATACAGAAAAATTAACCATTTTAACGAATATGATTTATTGCTATTGAGTACATACACAGTGTTGTGCAACCATCAACTCTTCTTAGTTCCAAAATATTTTCCTCACTTGAAATCCTCGAACCATTAAGCAGTCGGCCTCCCTTCAGCTCTATCCCCATTCCCCGCAACCAGTGATCTGCTTTCTAATCTACAGGTTTGTCTGTTCTGTACATATCAAATAGAATAATACAGAATTCAGTTTCATGACTGTTACTTATTACCTAGAGCTAGAATTGTGGGGCTATATTGTCATTTTATGTTCGTGTTAAGGATTACCAAACTGTTTTACACAGAAGCTGTACCATGTACATTCCCTCTAGCAGTGTAGAAGTTACTCCCCATCCTTGCCATCACTCCTTCCTTCCTTCCTTCCTTCCTTTCCTTCTTCTCTCCCTTTGCTTTTTTTAATAGTAACCATCCTAGCAGGTATGAAGTGGTATCTTACTGTGGTTTTGATTTGCATTTCCCTAAAATAAATGACGGTGGACATCTTTTGTGTGCTTGTTCACCATTTCTGTGTCTTTGGAGAAATGCCGATTCAAGTTCTTTGCCCATTGTTTACCTTGGGTTGCTTTTTTGTTGTTGTTGAAGCATAGGAGTTCTTTCTGTACTCTGATGGTAGACCTGTATCACATGGATGATATGCAAATATTTTCTCCCATTTGGTAGGTTATTGTTTCGGTTTTTTGATAGTGTTCTTTGATGCACATTTTTAATTGCAGTGGGGTCCAGTTTATCTTTGTTTTCTTTGGTGCTTTTGATGTCATGTCTAAGAATAGGAAGATTGGACACTGTCAAATCCGAGGTTCTGAAGATTTACCCCCTTGTTTTCTTCTAAGGGTTTTATACGTTTAGCCTTTACATTAGGGTTTTGGTCCATTTTGAGTGAATTTGTGTATATGGTGTGAAGTAGGATTCCAATTTGATTCTTGTGCATAGAAATATCCAGTTATCCTAGCACTGTGCATTGAAGAGACTGTTCTTTCCCCATTGAAAGGTCATGGCGCACTTGTTGAGAATATATTGATTCTAAATGTATGGGGTTTTTTTCTGGATTCTCTGTTCTATTCACGTATATGTCTATCCTTTTGCCTGTACCACACATTTCTGATAGTGTATTTTTCGGCTCCAGAATTTTATTTGGTTCTTTTTTGTAATTTCTGTCTCTTATTTGACAGTCTTTTAAGTGAGTCCTAATTCTTCTAGTTTCCTTAGTTCTTTGTCCATGGTTTCTGTTAACTCTTTGGGTGTGTTGAAACAAATTGATTTGAAGTTACTAGTCCAATGCCTTGACTTCCAGGAACAATTTGTAGTAATTTTTTTATTGTTCCTTTGCATATCATATATTTTAGTTGGAAACGTACTTTTAGACATCATAATGTGGCAGATTTGAAAATCTAATTCACCACCTCCCTGGGTTTGTTGTTGCTGCTTGTTGTGCATTGTTGGTGTTTGTTTAGTGGCTTTTATAAATTATTTTTGTATGTTCTGCATTCTTTTTAGTGCAGTCCCTGAAATCCTTGTTCTGTTAGCTTAGTATTCACCTTAGAGTGACAGAAATTCCTTAAATATCTGGAGCCAAGAAAACAAAACTAAAAATACTCTTTTAGATTTTGTCGATAGGCTTTGTGTTGGGCCACTCCTTCAGTGTTTAGCTAGGCCATGTACCTCTCCTTCTTAGCCTTCCATTCCTGGTGGAGTGGACACTGAAGGTCAGCGGGAGGTGAAAGCTTTGGGTCCTCTCCAGCATCCCAGCCCCAGGCGTGCATGTGGACTTCTTGATTCACTGGTAGACACTTGAGCTTTTAAAAGCCCTCTTTGGGCGCCTGGGTGGCTCAGTGGGTTAAAGCCTCTGCTTTCGGCTCAGGTCATGATCTCAGGGTCCTGGGATCGAGGCCCACATCGGGCTCTCTGCTCAGCAGGGAGCCTGCTTCCCCCTCTCTCTCTCTGCCTGCCTCTCTGCCTCCTTGTGATCTCTCTCCCTCTGTGAAATAAATAAATAAAAATCTTTAAAAAAAAAAAAATTAAATAAAAATAAAAAAAAAATATTTAAAAGCCCTCTTTACTCACATATCAGTATTTCCAGTCTGTTCCTTCTAAGGCTTTCCAGGCTGTCTTTTGTTTGTCCCAAATGCTTTCCCTTTCCTTGGGCTGCAGTAGGCAATACTTTACCTTTAGACATTTTAATCAGGAGTTGTCTGAGATGCTGCCTTGCTCCTGGGAACTCTCCGAGTTGCATGATACAAAGGCACACCCTTGCAGCAGTGATACTCGAGGAAGCTGCCAGACCGATGGGCACACACAATGGCAGTTCTTTGAGGACAAAGTCCGTAGTGCTCCTTTCAGCACTTGTAACTTGCTCAGGGATGCATCCTGTTGTCTACATGGCTGCAGCTGATCTGAAGAGTGGGGATGGTAGGTGGGCAATTAAAACACTCTTCAGTGAACTATAGCTGCTGCTTTTTTCCAGAAGTGTTCCCTTGTCAGTTGTGGGTTTTTGACTAGATTCCAAAGTTCTGTAATACTTGATTTTGATAGTTTTTGTAAGCTTGTTAGTTGTTTTCTGGTGGGAAGGAGTCCCGGAGTTCCCTGTTCCACCGTATTTTGTGGTGTCGTTCTCTGTGCTGTCTGCTTTTAAACAACTTTATCCCAGGATTTTTCTCCAAAGCTAAAATTTTCCACTTCTTTTCAGAATTGGATTTGCAGCTCAAAACCAAAGATTTCACACCCCTTCAAGATATTTCTTTGGAAAAAACATCAAATGGCATACAATTGGTAAGATCTCCAAAAGTAATTCCTTTCTTCCACACCTGGACCAGAAGTACACAATGGATGCAAATGATATGAAATAAATATTATTTACCCCAAGAAAGCAGAATCTGTGAAGAAATTCTTTGAGTGTCAGGAATTTGGGGAGCACTCTAAACCTACTTCAAACCTCAAAGTTTCTCCTCAAAGATTCACGTAAATATAACAGATATCCAGTTTTTGATGCACTGGGATTAGGTTTTAAATGATTTAGTATGAATAATTACCAGAAGATACTCTGAAAGTAGAGTATAATTCAGGGTTCTAGCCTCACAGTCTGTTTATTGAACTTAAAATAACTCAGGGAACAGGGCAGGAACTCTGTACACTGAAATGGAAGAAAACACTTCAATTATGATGATGTTTCCAATGCATAAAAGTTGTGATGGGGGAGAAATTCTGTTATAGTGAGTGTGAATCAGTCTTTAGTTATCATTTAAACCTTAACAGGAGAGAAGCAATGCTGCAGCGAAACAATATGGCTCTAACTTGTGTGGAAGAACGTTCAGTGGGCATTCACTTATGACTCACAGTAGACAGAAAACTTCTAAGGGTAATCAGAATGGAAAAGCCTTTAAAAAGAACTTCATTTGTACTTTGCTCGAGGAAATCCCCATTGGGGAGAAACCTTCTGAGAGTATTCCTGATAAAGCCTTTGGTCAGCTGTCCGGTCTTACTGGGCGCAAGAAAACTCAGACACGACGGAAAGCAAGTGAATGCAAAGACTGTCAGAGAACTTTTGTTACTCAGTCATCCCTTAAGGTACACAGGAGACACCACACTGGAGAAAAACCGTATGAATGTAAAGAATGTGGGAAGGCCTTCACTCATTCCTCATACCTTACAGATCATAGAAGAATTCACAGTGGAAAAAAGCCCTGTGTATGCATGGAATGTGGGAAAGCCTTTACTCGATCCACAGGACTTATTTTACATATGCGAATTCACACTGGAGAAAAACCATATAAATGTAACGAGTGTGGAAAAGCTTTTATTCACTCTTCATACCTTACAAAACACTTGAGAATTCACAGTGGAGAAAAGCCATATTTATGTAAGGAGTGTGGGAAAACTTTCACTCGTTCCTCAGGACTTGTCTTACACGTGCGAACACACACTGGAGAGAAACCCTATGTATGTAAGGAGTGTGGGAAAGCCTTTAATAATTCTTCAATGCTCAGTCAGCACGTAAGGACGCACACTGGGGAGAAGCCATATGGATGCAAGCAATGCGGGAAAGCTTTCACTCAGTCTTCAGGCCTTACCACACATTTAAGAACTCACACTGGTGAGAAGGCCTATGTGTGTAAAGAATGTGGGAAGGCTTTTGCTCGTTCTACAAATCTTAATATGCACATGCGAACTCATACCGGAGAAAAGCCATACAAATGTAAGGAATGTGGGAAAACCTTTAGATACTCCACATGCCTTAATATTCACATGCGAACTCACACTGGAGAGAAACCATACGAATGTAAGGACTGTGGGAAAACCTTCACTCAATCTTCGGCACTTGCTAAACATTTAAGAACTAAGGCATGTGAAAAAACCTGTAAATGTTCTTCAGATCTTAGTATTCACCTCTGAACTCATCTGGATAAAAAGTACCTTATGAAAATAAAGAATGTTTGAGAAAGCTTTACTCGTTTTTCATCCTTAGATGATAGGAACTTCTGGGGCAGAATTTGCATTCATACAAGGCATGTGAGAGAGCAGTAATTGTCCATATTTTACAGAATGTGTAAGAATTCACACTTGAGCCAACCTTCCAGTTATAAGGTATGTGATTTGTTGTTGCTCTAGCATTGATTTTACGTATCTTAAATTACTGTAGAAGTCAGGGTTGCCTGGCTGGCTCAGTTAGGTAGAGCAGGTGACTCTTGATCTCAGGATTGTGAGTTTGAGCTCCATGTTGGGCATAGAGGTTGCTTATAAATAAATACGAACTTACTGTAAAAGTGATATGAAGGTAAGAAGGAGATATAGCCTTAAAATATGACCCCATGCTTTGATAGCACATGATAACTCATACTAGGAATAAATCATCTGTATGTGAGGAACGTGGTAAAGCCTTAGTGCCAAGGCCTTAATATCCACATGAGACTTCATAATGGTATAAAACCCTACAATGTAAAGGATCCAGGAAGACCTGCAGTTCTTTCTTGTGTCTTTTAAGAACTCAACTTTTAAAAAAACAGTGGAGAGATTGCTGTACATGTAAGAAATACAGGAAGGCTTTTAGAAATTCTTGATTGCTTCATATGCAGGGAGACTCACGAATGTAAGAAATGTTGAAGATTGTTCAGGTGTTAAGTCACAACAAAGTGAAGAGAAACCTTATGATGGTAAGAGGTGTGGGAAAACAGTCCCGTGTGTTAACATTCTTTGGTAATCTCTCAGAGGCAGAAAATGTTATGAATGTTAGAAATAATGGGCATGCCTTCATATATGTGTGTGTGTGTGTGTTTATTTTTTGGCTTTTGACCTCTACTAAAAATAATCCACACTGAAGAGAAATAGTGGTTGCAGGGTACATGGGAAATTGTGTATCCATCTTATACATCTTACTCTACATGTGAAAACCCACCTGGGAAAGAAGCTGAATGAATGTAAAAATGTGGGAATGATAAATACAAATCCGTTAAGAGACTCACAAAATACTCACTGGAGGAACGAAGTATGAGTGAGGGGAATTTGGGGAAGCTTTCAGGTACTGCTCTTCACTTACTGTACATAAGAGAATTCTTCCTGGAGGTCAGTTGAAATAAATGACATAAATGCAATCACCTTTCTGTGAATCTCAAAGCAGCTGGCACCTTTACTTTTTGTGGTGGTTTTGTATTTCAAAGTTTTAGTTGCTTTTAAAGATACTCTAAATAAAATTTTTGCAATAGTATATTCATTTCATGTAATGGTGTTTTCATTATGGTTCAGATCTAAAGACTTAGCACATGTATGTCTTTGTTGAATTATATGGGGTATTTGGAACTTTATTTGGCAATGCAAGAGCATTTTAAAAAAGATTTTATTTATTTGACACAGAGAGAGCACACAGGCAGGGGGAGAGGGAGAGGGAGAAGCAGGCTCCCCACTGAGTAGGGAACCTGGTGCAGGGCTCAATCCCAGGACCCTGGGATCATGACCTGGAGCCGAAGGCAGACACTTTACTGATTGAGCCACCCAGGCACCCCTGTAAGAGCATTTAAAAAAAAATTATTTTGAGAGAGTGTGTGCATGAGCTGGGGGAGGGACAGAGGGAGAGACTCTTTCAGGCAGACTCCCTGCTGAGTACAGAACTCCATGGAGAGCTCAATCTCACGACCCAGGAGATCACGACCTGAGCTGAAACCAAGAGTTGGAGACTCAACTGACTGAGCCATCCAGGTGCCCTTGCAATGTAAGAACATTTTATAATGTTTTTAGGTACTGCTTTCTAGTGTATTTGCAAGTGGCTCATAAAATGGAGCTCTTTATAGAACTTGATTATAGGAAAATTCTAGCTTTGTATGGCAAGTAGTATTTAGTCATCTCAGTATTCCTTGTTCCTAATAAATAGAATCCAGATTATCTCCAGGCATGTAATTAAAAAAAAATCATTCATGGGCGCCTGGGTGGCTCAGTGGGTTAAAGCCTCTGCCTTGGGCTCAGGTCATGATCTCAGGGTCCTGGGATCAAGGCCCACATCGGGCTCTCTGCTCGGCGGGGAGCCTGCTTCCTCCTCTCTCTCTGCCTGCCTCTCTGCCTACTTGTAATATCTCTCTGTCAAATAAATAAATAAAATCTTTAAAAACATTCCTACTTCTCAAGTTTCCTTGGATTTATGAGAAGACTATATTTCATAGTCCTGGCTAATAAGAAGTAGGCAGAAGTCATCAGTGTGGATTCTGGGAAAGCTGTTAAAAGGGGGACAGTCTCCAGTGGCTTTTTCTCTTCAAGGATCGCTCTTACACATTGTGTATTATGAGGACAAGAACTACAGACAAATAGGATATGGCTGAACAACAACAGAGATGCTTTCTGCTGTAGTATTGCACCAGTCATTGGCCTGCTTATGTGTAGACTTCTTGGTACCTAAAAAAAGCTTATCAGGCTGCGCACTTATATTTCAGAATCATCAGTGTATAGCTGGTACTTAAAACCATTCAATTAGATAATTTCGCCTGAGGGTTGGCAAGCCCTGGAACTCAGCGTTGGCAGTTGTAGTCATGGGAGGAAGTAACGAATGAATTGAGAAGTAGGGGGCGCCTGGGTGGCTCAGTGGGTTAAAGCCTCTGCCTTCAGCTCAGGTCATGATCTCAGGGACCACCAGAAGCTTATCAGGTAAATAAATACCTACTTTTTTTAAAAAGGGAAACATAATCGAGGTCAGGAGACTAAATCAATAATAATAAAAAGGTAAGGGCTGCAGCTTTTTTGGGAAGCACTCCCAGTTCCCCAAAAAGAGAACTTTAAATTTTAGTTACCCAGCAAATGCCAGGTATAGAAACCATAGTGCTACTCTTACATTACTTACTGATTTTATTTTATTTATTTATTTTTTTTTAAGATTTTTTTTATTTATTTGACAGAGAGAGAGATTACAAGTAGGCAGAGAGGCAGGCAGAGAGACAGGGAGAGGAGGAAGCAGGCTCCCTGCTGAGCAGAGAGCCCGATGCGGGCCTCGATCCCAGGACGCTGAGATCATGACCTGAGCCGAAAGCAGAGGCTTTAACCCACTGAGCCACCCAGGCGCCCTACTTACTGATTTTAAAAACAAGAAATCCCTAGATGCAGGAAGAGAAAATAAAAGCTAAATAAAAAAACATGTATACATAATATTTTAATATACAGTTGAAATAAATTATATAATTAAAGATCCATAATTAGATCTAATTATAATTCCAAAACTTGTATGTTAAAATTTCATATCCTGAAAATGTATATAACTAGTTAAACATGTAATAATCATATATATAACACTATGTGATAACATTTATATACTCAAAAAAGTTATGGAAGAAAAAGATAAAAGGGACATTGATTGGCTCTTGTGCCTCTTCAATGTAACTTCTACATTAACATTTGCTAAAATGCACCAATTGAAAAAGCTTCATAAACTTAATACTGTGTCTCAAATATAGTTACACCTGGGGATAACATATTTAAACATGATACCCACTATAATCTTTT
>LNAC01000140.1:488467-498548 GCA_002007465.1 Ailurus styani | reverse complement strand
AAAGAGAAAGCAAGAGAGCATGGGGGTGGAGGGAAGGACAGAGGGAGAGGGAGAATCTTAAGCTGGCTCCATGCCCAGTGCAGAGCCTCAGTTTCACAACCCCGAGGATCGTGACTTGAGCCAAAATCAAGAGTCAGATGCTTAACCACTGAGCCACCCATGTGTGCCAAGATGGATGTCTTTGAATGAGATGCCTCAGCAATCAAAAACCTAATGTTGTCAACCTTAAAAATAGACACTGCCTATTATTTTACCATCCAAAGATGAGGGTTATTTGGGAATAAAAGAGAACTGCGATCCAGGACAAACAATCTACAGCAGAAATGTAGGCAAGTCTGGGGAACAAAGGAGAGAAATAGTGAAGTTGGGAAGGTTATTATGATCCCCAAATCCCTGTAGTAAATTGGGAATTTGAAGTGTGGTGGCTTTTCATTGGGGATGCTGTTTTTGAGGGGGGGACGAGGAAAGTGTTTCTTCTGCTGGAGTAGCAGAGTAGCGTCCATGTGCAATAGTATCCTGTTGGGTCTACGATTGACCATGAGGGGTAGTGTTACTGGACTCAGGTCCTTGGATTCAGCCATGGTAGAAACGAGGCTGGACCCAAAGTGTACAAACAGACATGGCTTTATTGGAGCAATGGCTGGAGCGCAAGGGAGACAGAGTCATGGCCGGAGTGTCCAACGGGCTCTCTGAACAATGGCCAGATAAAGTCTTAAAGGGCCTGAGGTGGGAAAGGAAGGATGTCTAAGCATGTAGGGGTGGAGAAATACAGGGAATTGGATGCACAGGTGCAGTTGAGCACAGGTGCAGTTGACAGAACATGCTTCTTCATACATGGCATGTTTCTTTTACATATTAAGTCTCCCCTCTCTGGGTGTGATTTTTAACATTACAGGGGAGGAAGTCTGTGAAAGGTCAAATTTGGTGGCTGCCTTGGACTAGTCTGAATCATTCTGGGCTTGGTTCTTGGTCTGTCAAGGGAAAACAGCCAGCAGGAAGTGCCCAGGGTAATAGGGGCTTGTTCTCAAGATCTGTGTCTCAGTGGGGTGTGAGAACTCTCCCTGGTGAAGCCTCCTGACTCCTTTTTAGTGATACTTCCCATTACTAATTTTCACAATCTCAAGTGCTTACATTACAATTTTATGAGCCCTACTTTGGGGAGTGGAGTCTGCTTGGGAGTCTCTCTCCCCCTCTGCCCCTTCTTCCCCTGCTTTCCTCTCAAATAATAAATCTTTAAAGCAAAAACAAAACTTTACTGTCACCTACTTATACCACAGTATTGTCACACAGCCCCCTGATGCCATGTTTCTCATGTAATGTTTAGTTTGGGATTATATTCTGGACATTTTAAATATTCTGACAGTCTGGGTCTTTAAATCCTAGAGAATGCAGGTATTTTTCTTTTACCAGGCAATTGACCAGTTTGGGTTCAGTTCACCAGTTTCAGTCAGCATTCTGTGGGTTGTGGTTTCAATGTGAATCTTCACAATGTGTGCAGTTTTATCTGTGTCTCTACCTATAAGTTGGTCTACTTAGAAGGTCATCTATTTTATATTCCAGTTCTTGAGATCTATGATGTACCTCACTGCTACCACAAGATCTCTTAAAGGCTGGAGTATAAATAAAAACTGGTATTTATCTCTGTCACTGAGCACTGAAAGACTGCCTACCTAACTGCTTGTGCCAAGACCAAAGGACATCTTCTGGAATAATCTGTTGTTGCTGATACCTACTTTGGATTTTCAACTGCATTGAGTCCAGGCCAGGTTATCCCAGAGGGAGAAAAACTGGTAGATTTGTTGCCCGTTCACCTGGGTTGTTCAGTCGATTAACTGTCTGCCTTGGGCTCAGGTCATGATTGTGAAATTTGCCCATGTTATTGCATGTAGTTTTGTAGTAGGCAGAATTTTGAGATGGTCCTTATGATACCTACCCTCCTGTATGCCTTTGTTTAATCTCCTTTAATTGTGTGTGGGGGGGATATACAACTTGCTTCTAATCAAGAGAATGGCAGAAGTGAGGAGATATCACTCTTGCCGCATTAGTAGACAAAATATATAAAGATTTTTGCACACATGAACTCCATAATCAGTTGCATGTAAGCTAATCAAAAGGGAGTATAGTGGGGCGCCTGGGTGGCTCAGTGGGTTAAAGCCTCTGCTTTTGGCTCAGGTCATGATTTCAGGGTCCTGGGATCGAGCCCCGCATCAGGCTCTCTGCTCAGCGGGGAGCCTGCTTCCCTCTCTCTCTGCCTGCCTCTCTGCCTACTTGTGATCTCTCCCTCTCTGTCAAATAAATAAAATCTTTAAAAAACAAACAAACAAACAAGAAACCAAAAGGGAGTGTATTTTGGAGATGGCCTGACCTAATCAAGTGGGCTCCTTCAAAAAGGGACTAGAGATCAGAGATTCAAAGCCTCTCTCTAACTCTCCCTTCCTCTCTGTTGCTGGCTTTGATATAAAAAGCCATCAAGAATTCTAGAGCCACAACAAATTAATTCTGCCAACAACTGGTGGGAAACAGGAAGCATATCCTTTACTATTTGAGCCTCCAGATAAAAATGCAGCCTGGCCATACCCTGGTTTCTGCCTTGTGAGGTCCTAAACAAAGACCTGGCTAAGCCATGCCAACACTTGTGGTCTGCAGATACTGTGAAGTAATAAATGAGTATTGTTTTAAGGCACTAAATTTGTGGCAAGAATAGAAAGCTAACACACACATATAAACCATTGCTTGTCTTTGTAGTAGTGTGCTCCATGAAATAAGCATACCAAATTTATTCTTCCTTTTTTCTGTTGATGCAGGTTTGGATGTTTTGCACTTAAAGTTCTGTTTCATTTTTTCAAATTTGAGATATAATTGACATACAGCACTGTATAAGCTATACAGGGGTATGATTTGACTTACATATATTGTGAAATCAATTCCACAATAAGTTTAGTTAGCATTTATCATCTCCTATAGCTACAAAAGATTTTAAAAAAAGAAAATGTTTTCTCTTGGGATGAGAACTTAGGATTTACTCTTAACAACTTTCAAATATACCACACAGTATTAAATACACTCCCACTTTATTTTTTTTTAAGATTTTATTTATTTATTTCACAGAGGGAGAGAGATCACAAGGAGGCAGAGAGGCAGGCGGGGGGGGGGGATGCAGGCTCCCCGCTGAGCAGGGAGCCCGATGTGGGCCTTGATCCCAGGACCCTGAGATCATGACCTGAGCCGAAGGCAGAGGCTTTAACCCACTGAGCCACCCAGGCACCCAATACACTCCCACTTTAGTTTTGCTTTTGTTGCCTTTGCTTTTGGAGTCAATGTCTAAAAAATTACTGCTAGGACTAATGTCAAGGAACTTAACAGCAATATTTTCTTCTAGAAAATATTGGGTCTTAAGCTGGTCTTTAATCCGTTTTGAGTTAATCGGTGTGTATGGTGTGGAAAGTGGCCCAGGTTCCCCAGCACCATTTATTGGAGAGACTGTCCTTCCCCCATTTTGTGTTATTAAGTCTGTTGTCAAATATTAACTTACAAAAAATTCGTGAGTTTATTTCTAGGCTATTAGGTTCCACTGACACGTGTGTTTTTATGCCTATACTGTACTTTTTAAATTTTTGTAACTTTGTATAACTTTTGTATAATTTTGGTAACACTCCGCAATCAGGAAATGTGTTACTTCCAGCTTCCAGCTTTGTTCTTTTGCCTCAGGATTGCTTTGGCTATTCAGGGTCTGTTGTGGTTCCATTCACATTTTAAGAATGTTTATTTTATTTCTGTGAGATACGCCCTTGGAATTTTGATAGGGATTGCACTGAATCTGTATATACTGCTCCTCCCCCAGCTCGTGTTCCCTCTCTGACTTTCTGTCAAATAAGCACATAAAAATCTTAAAAAAAGAAAAAGAAAAAAGAAAAACAGGCAATGACAAGGCCAAATGCTCCAAGAAACTTTCTCTTGCATATGAGTAGAGGAAAGGCCCACTGAACCAAGGCTCCCCCATTGCTCACCAGAAGGGCCAGGAACGCCAGTGTCATGAGAACCGCAGGGCATGAGGTCGGGACAACCTGCCTCGCTCTTCAAACTCTAGATTACATACAGGTTTCCTATTTTCTTCCTCAATGTATGTTTTAATGACATTATAATGTTTATTCCTCCAAGAATGCAATTTAGCATGTGATGTGGGATAATGGATCCATTTTTCCTTTTTTCCCAGAAAGATAGTCTTCTGTAGTATGATCTATTGATAAGCTATCCTTGACATACTGATTTGAAATTCCACTTTTATTAAACAGCAAATTGCTCTATATACACCTGTATCAGTTTCTAGACTTAGGATCATATCATACTCTTTTTACAATAATTTTATACTATGTTTTAACATTGAGTGGTAAAAATATTATGGCAGTTAATGGTTATTACATCTTTTTGCTTAAGGTTCTTCAGAGACACAATTTTTTAGGTACATATTTATGTAGCTATTATCATGATTTTCCCTTTTGTTTGTGTTTTGCAACAGCTATATTGAGATATAATTCACATACTATATGATCTACTCTTAAAACTATACCGATCCATGTTTTTTAGCATGTCAGAGAGTGGTGCAAGCATTACATTTTGGAACCTTTGCATCACTTGGAAGCCCCCATGGCTGTCCAATCCTTAGTTTCCTCCTTCCTCAACATCTAAGCATTCACAAATCTACTTTCTTTCTCTATCAGTTTGTATCGTAGAGTCATTTCATGGAAATAAAATCATACACTTTTGCCAATGGTTTTTTTTTTCACTTAGTATGCTTTTCAAGGTTCATATGCTTTGTAGTATACATCATCTTTTAAAAGATTTTGAGAGTGTGTGTGCGCACGCACTTGAGTGGGGAAGTGGCAGAGGGAGAGGGGAAGACAGAATCTCAGGCAGATTCCCTGAGCACTGAGCCTGGTTCAGAGCTTGATCCCAGGGCCCTGAGATCATGACTTGAGCCAAAATCAGGAGTTAGCAGCTTAACCAACTGAGCCATCCATGCACCCTCATCATTTCTTTTTCTTGGCGAATAATATTCCATTGCACACATATATTACATTTTTTAATTCATCAGTTGATGAATATTTGGGTTGTTTCCACTTTGTGGGTATTGGGAGTGTATTTTTTTTTTTAATGTATGCTCTGTGCCCAAGGTAGAGCTTGAACTCGTGAGCCCAAGATTCATGTTTGTTTGTTTTTTTAAAAAGGTATTTTTATTTATTTGTCAGAGCACAAACACGGGGAGCGGCAGGCAGGGCCAGAAGAAGCAGAAGCGTCCCTAAGCAGGGAGCCCGATGCAGGACTTGACCCCAGGACCCTAGGATCATAACCTGAGCCAAAGACACTTAACCAACTGAGCCACCCAGGTGCCCGACTCAATATAATTTGTATAGGGATTTTACTGAGGACATCTTACGGATGGCAGGATCAGTTGGATGACAGTCCAGGTGCTACACAGCTATTCTTTGCAAAGTCTGGACCTTACTCCACAAATTTTATAGATCAAGAGGCTGCCTCCTCCCCTTTTTTTCCAGGGGGAACTAATGAAATCAAAGGTTTCACATGCACCCAACTGACAGCTAACGTTTAATTAGATTTTGTGGCGCACTGTGTCGCAAATGGGAAAGACTATGTTATCTTTAACAAATTTATAGAGGACCAAAGCAAGCCTACCCCCATCCTGGCCTTGGCTATATTAGTCTACAAAGGGCCCGAAACAGGTAGCCCCAAGAGAGGTCATCACTGGAATATGTGATGGAGAGTCAAAGCTGCAGTCGGTATTGTCAGCAATCCTACCGTCCTTCAGTTCTCACTGTGGCTCCCACTTCCTAAGGACAGCCCTTCTCAACTACTGACTCTCCTACATCACAAATAAACTCTTATGAACACTGTATATATTGTTGCAGGTCATGAACCAAATCCTAATGGAGTGGACTGCAGTAAACCCTGTGCTGGGTCGCCCACTTCTCCCTTCAAAATTAAGGGCTTATTCTCTAGGTTCAGGGAGTACAGCCATCTGACAGCCCTCAGCCTTTAACCCTCTTAGAGAATTGCCATCAGCTAAAGGAAGTTGACTCACTTACCCACTCAGACCTCCTGCTGTGGGAGCATAACTGCCTGACAGCCCTCTGTATCCACCACTGTCTTTGCTCTGAGGATGCAGCTGGGCTGCTCCCATCCACTGACTGATCACAGGTGGATACCAGTGCATGCCCACTGCCACGCTCATACAATGACATTCATGATGAGGGTCAATTAACCCTGCCGGAATGGTGTCTCCTCCTTCTGGCATGATGAACCTCAAGTTCCAGGCAGCTGGAAAACCTCAAATTCAAAAGGACCTTGGCCATGTCTCTGGAAGTGCTACCCTTGTAGGTGTCAAGACCTCTAAAGCTGCTGAGGCCAGAGTTGAAGAGACCTGAAGCAAATAGTGCCCAATTGGCTCACTAGGCATGACATTAGACAGGGCTGCTTTCACTAACAAGCCTTGATTTCTGGACCCATGTATCCCATATATTTGAGTTAGGGCACATTATGATTGTTACTGACTTAGTGTTTATGCATCCTGTGAATTGTGTAGCCAGAATATCTACTGTATGCAAATTTCTGCTCTAAATGTGATCATACTTTTTGAAATTAAGTCTGTCGCATATTTCCCATTAATAACATTTTTTAAACTAACTATACTCCCCATTTTTTATATGCAGTTTTATCTCTATTCTCATGTTCCCTGACAAACTTTATAGGTGGTTTATATTGGCACCTCCATTTCCTCAATACTCACTCATCAACCCACTCTACCTGGATTGTTTATGCTCCTATCCCTCATGTTAGAGGTAAAAAATGGAGCCCTCCCTAATATCAACAAAGGCCTCCATGTCACCAGCAAATGTCAAGGGATATTTTCAGTCCTCATTTGGTTAATCCTTTCAACAGAACCCAAACTATTAACCACTCTGCTTTTCTTCAGAAAGGACCTCTTTGCCTCCATGACACTGTGGACTAAGTGATTCAAGGAATGAGTATTCCATAAAGTTGATTCCTGGTTTTGGTTCTTATAGAAATTAAATGTTTCTTAGGGGATATATTCTCATTTTAAGTCAAACCAAAGAAAAAAGAATTTCTTTTTTGAGAATATACCTTCCTCTTTGCCCACTGTTGCCTACCCAGACATGACTGAAAATTTGCCATTCTTTCATCTTTGTATCCCAGGGGACCTGAATTGTGTGCAGTGAGATAAGTCAGAACAATTTATTCAATGAGGACCTTTGAGAATTCAGCCACTGAGATGATAATAACATGTCCTATTGCCCCTTTCCTATTCTCTGAGGCTGAGGGCAGCCTAGGGGGTTAGCCTAGGGGGAAACCCAAATGGGTTCTCCTGGGACAGACTGCAGAGAAGAGAAAGCTTCAGTGATAATCATCAGAGAGGGTAGGATCACTGCTTCCCAGTCAGGGCTGGAGGAGTACAAGGGAAAAGGGTGAGAAAGTGGGCACTGGGTTTATCTCTAGAGTAATGAGACAGATACAGTCGCATATTTAGTCTTCAAAGCTCAAGTCCCTGTAGTTTGAAGGTGCTTTGTTACTTAAACCAGTCTCCCCCAGCTCTTGTTCTGTTTCCTTCTCTTTCAGAATCTAGAGACACTCTTCACTTTTCCAGTGAGTCTCATCTTTATTTTTTCCCATGAATTCTAGTTCCTGTTCCATTTCCTGTCCCATCACTTATTATTTACTCACTTGATATGTGTTATGCATGATTTGTTGTCCTCTTTGTTCCTCAAGTGATTGGATTTTTTAAAATTCCGTTTTTGCTGGCAAATTTGTCCTGTGTCTGATCGCACTTAATAGTTCTGTATTGTTTTCCTTTACTGCCCACAATATATCTACAAATGATGCAATCATGTGACATTTGGTATTCAGGCTAATATCCATTTCCTATCTTACTAATCTCTATAAATATTGAAGAGAATATGGAGTGATTGAGTTGGAGCAGATTGTCTTGACCTGCTCACAAATTCAAGAGAAAAAATTTAGTGTACTAATGTAGAATCCCGTTGGCTGCAGTTTTTTTTTTTTTAAGTGATCTCTGTGCCAAGCATGGGGCTCAAATTCACAACCCAGAGATCAAGAGTTGCATGCTCTACTGACTGAGCCAGCCAGGTGACCCTTGGTCGCTGTTTTAAATAACTATTCTTTATTGTGTTAAGAAACTGACCAAAGTTTCTTCATGTAGTAAGAGGCTCTTTCCAGGCACCTAACCACAGTAATGACTTACANTAAATAACTATTCTTTATTGTGTTAAGAAACTGACCAAAGTTTCTTCATGTAGTAAGAGGCTCTTTCCAGGCACCTAACCACAGTAATGACTGTTACGTTTCCTCAAATATTTTTTCCGTTATGATTATGATTCCTCTTCATTTCCTCTACCTTTGTGATGCATGCTTTTAGCAAATATCCTAGCATTAATGAGCTTTCCATTCCTAAAATACTCGTGTTACTTGTTTAGGATATGTTACTCTTTTTTTTTTTTTAAGATTTTATTTATTTACTTGACACAGAGAGAGAGAGATTACAAGTAGGCAGAGAGGCAGGCAGAGAGAGAGAGGAGGAAGCAGGCTCCCCGATGAGCAGAGAGCCCGATGCGGGCCTCGATCCCAGGACCCTGAGATCATGACATGAGCCAAAGGCAGAGGCTTTAACGCACTGAGCCACCTAGGCGCCCGGATATGTTACTCTTCTTAAATAGGTATGACTGCATTGTACTTAACTTTACTATTCCATGTTGTTGTTGTTTTGTCTGTATTTAGTCATATGATGAGCTTGAAGATTCCTTTTTTGTGTTACAGTGGATGCTTTTGGTCTTAATCTTTATTATGCACCTAACATTTTATGTGTGGAACACCTACTATGTGCAGGCACCATGTAAATCTTTAGAAAACAATGGAGAGCAGAAACAGTCACAACCTCTGACCCACAAATAAACATAAAATCACCAATGTGAGAGGCACAGTAAGGAATAGTACAGGAACATAACATGTGCATAACATATGCATAAACATAACATGCATCATCTCATTTAATTCACTAACCAGGCTTCCAGTGTAGGGAATACTTACCACTCCCATTGTAGAGGTATACTATCTGCAGCTACAAAATATTAACTTTCTCAGGGTCACAGAGAGAGTACGTTGGGAGACCAAATTTCTGTTCTAGAAAGACTGGCCCAAGATCCCATATTCTAAATCACAGCTCTACTCTGAATTTGGGGATATTTGTCAACCAAAGGGATTGACAAATAAAAATAGCTATCATTTATTGCCATCCTATTGCGTATAAGAGCATTCTGAATCCTCACAAAGAAGTTAATAGCAGTAACCATATATTTAGAATGAAAAATAATAAGACAGTAGTTAACTGTCACATTGATAGGCAGCATCACCTCATCAAATTAAGGCTAAGTTGAGAATCCACACTGTATAACTAATATAGAGATATCTGAATAATGGAGATGATCAAAGAAAGACATTTGATGTCTTCACTTATTTTAAATATCATAGAAGAAATCGGCTTATGTCCATGGCCTCAAATAGAATTAGACCAGTGAGTAGGAAAATTTAAAAAAATTTTAAAAATTAAAAAATTTTTAAATTNCTTATTTTAAATATCATAGAAGAAATCGGCTTATGTCCATGGCCTCAAATAGAATTAGACCAATGAGTAGGAAAATTTTTAAAAATTTTAAAAATTAAAAAATTTTTAAATTAAAGAGTTGTCTAAATTTTTAAAAGGATACCTAAGTACATTTAGATCGAAAATGAGCTACCATTTGAGTGAATGAATCACTGCCTTTGGAAGGACTAATAGAGGGTGAAGGATGTCCACCTAATGGTGGTGGTATAAATATGATGACTGGCTGATGTGCCAGTTGGCTAGTCACTGAATATTGTTTTCTTTTTCTTTTCCNGTGGTGGTATAAATATGATGACTGGCTGATGTGCCAGTTGGCTAGTCACTGAATATTGTTTTCTTTTTTCTTTCCTTTTTTTTTTTTAAAGATTTTAT
>LNAC01000140.1:399917-483398 GCA_002007465.1 Ailurus styani | reverse complement strand
CTCTCTGCCTGCCTCTCTGCCTCCTTGTGATCTCTCTCCCTCTGTGAAATAAATAAATAAAATCTTAAAAAAAAAAAAAAAGAAATTTAACTGTAGAATGGTTTGGGTAGGAAGTAGAGAGTTGGAACTGGAGGAGAAAGGAACCACATACACATAAACATGGAAAATTCAAGACTAAGGCATTTCAGGAGGATATATGGAACTGATGACTGAGTTATTAAAAATAAGCCTAGATATGTAGATGGAGGTCAGACTATTAAGAATCTAATTTGAAGGACGCCTGGGTGGCTCAGTCGATTAAGCATCCAACTCTTAATTTCAGCTCAGGTCATGATCTCAGGGTTGTGAGATCAAGCCCTGCACTGGCTCTGCACGGGAATGCAGCCTGCTTGAGAGTCTCTCTCTCTCCCTCTGCCTTCCCCTTGCCTCCCTCCTCTGCTCTAAAAAAAGAGAATCTAATTCGATGTATTAAGGATCTTGAAAGCAGTGGATAGCTAGGGCCATGCTGTAATCACAGGTGTATTACAAAAACTTTAGGATTGCTCTGAGTGGGAGGAATTGGAGGCAGAGGGTATATTTAGGAGACTGTTGAAGTAGTTGAGGGGGAAAGATGATGGGGACCTGACCTAGCCAATAAGATCCCATCCCAGTAAGATCGGATGATTTTGGAATAGAGATATATTAATTTCCTACTGAAGCTGTAACACATTGTCATAAGTCTAGTGGCTTAAAATGACACAAATTTATTACTTTAGATTTCTGGACTTCGGAAGTCTAAAATGCATCAGCAGGGCTACTTTCTTTATGGAGGTGCTTGAGGAGGTCTGTTTACTTGCCTTTTCCAAATTCTAGAGACCTCCACCATTAGTGGGAGTTTTGGAATTCAGGTATAAGACTACAAAGCCCCAGGAGAGCCCAAGAACAAGAAGGGACATTTTGAGAGGGCAGACCTATGCCCAGGTGGTCAGCTTGCTGAACATGGTCCCAGCCACACACCCAGAAATAGCCATATCCTCATGTAGACTTGGCTACAGCCCCATTTGGCCTTGGGACCAGCACCATCCCTCAGGCCCCAGAAGGCGACACGTCCACCCATGCCTCTCAGATAACAGGCTGCTGACCTCACTCTGAGATGCAGACCATGAGCAGCCAGCCTGTGATTCAGCTCCAGTCTCTCCCATCTGTGGACTCCCCTACATAAGTATCCAGAAGGACATGTGTCCATCTGTGACTCTGGAGGCAAACTTGCTGACCGGGTCTGACTGCACACCTTGTAGCGTCCATAACCCAGCTCCAAACACCCTGAGCCACGATGTAGGAACAATCATGTCTACCCCGAGACCCAGGGGGAAACTCATCCATCAGTGCCTACTGAGGCAGGCCTACGGAACTCAGTCATGGATGTGGACCCTAACGCGGTTCTATGACCTGGCTCCAGCCCCTCTCAGCTGTGTCGTGGGGCCATTCTTGCATGCCGAGTGAGAGGGCCATACTTTCCCACACAACTAGGAAAACAGTTGTGCCACCTGTGGATCCTGCCACCTGTGGATCCTGAAGAGAACCCTTGTCCCAGAGCCAGCCCAACTGATCAAGGTCCTGGAGGCAGTCTCGTCTACCCAGGGACCAGACAAGGTCCACTTCCCTACGAATAAGATTTTCAGCCACAGATTGTACTACAGATGGAGGAACAGCTGTATTACATGGCTCCAACCCAACTCAACTACGATCCCAGAGGCAAAACCACCACGCCTGAAAACCAGCAGGAGAAGGTCTTTATCTAGTGAAAGCAGTTTCTAAAGACGGAAAGAAGTATTTGCTCCTTCAAAGGCACAGACCCTAATACCATACTGTCTGCATACTCTATGAGCTGACCTGTGAAGGATGCCAAGCTGAATACCTACAGCAGTTACATGCAACAAATATTACCTACCATTATATATTTACCACGAAATATTAAAACATATAAAGCTACCATAATCGAGATGGAGATATGTTTATATATATAAGTACATTACCAGTACATAAGAATTCTAGAAACTGATACAGGTTATTTGTAAGAATTTATTTTAAATAAGGATGGAATTCCAATTCAGAATGCCAATTAATTTATCAGTCAGTGGTACTAAAACAATTAGCCATGTTTTCTGGAGGAAAAAATGTGACTGGATCCACTACCACACACTACTTGTTAAGATACATTCCATGCAAATTAGAGATTTAAATGTCTTTAAATATACTTAAGAAAATGATAAAATCCAAATACGATTTGTAGTTTGAGGAGACTTTTAAAATTAAGGCAGGAAATGCAGATAGTCTTTTTGGGGGCACTTAGGTGGCTCAGTCAGTTAAGGGTCCAACTCTTGGTTTTGGCTCAGGTCATGATCTCGGGGTCATGGAACTATGTCCTACATTGGGCTCCTTGCTGGGCAGGAAGGCTGCTTGAGATTTTCTCTCTCTGCCCCTCCCCATGCTCGCTCTCTCTCTCTCTCCCGCTTATAAATAAAAAAATGGGACATCTGGGTGGCTAAGTGGTTAAGCAGCTGCCTTCAGCTCAGGTCATGATCCCAGGGTCCTGGGATCAAGTCCCGCATTGGGCTCCTTGCTCAGCGGGGAACCTGCTTCTGTCTCTGCCTCTGCTGCCCTGCTTGTGCTCTCTCACCCAATCTGATAAATAAAATGAATGGATAAATAAATAAATAAATCCCCACAAAACCCTAGAATCTTCACCTACATAACATTTAAACCTTTGTACAGGTGGTCTGGAGGGCACGGAGTGAGGCATGCAGGAGGGAGAGGGGCTAGGCTGGGGCAGTGCCCAGGAGCATGAGGGCCACAGTACTGCAGCCCCAGGGTCCTGGCATTTTTTTAGCATCTATGAAAGCTTCCTTATAATTCATTTCTTCTCACTACAGTATTAAGAATTATACAAAATCGAGGGGCCCCTGGATGACTCAGCTATTAAACATCTGCCTTTGGCTTAGGTTATGATCCCAGGAGCCTGGGAGAGAGAAAGCATGATCAGACGGAAGAGGGAGAGGGAGAAGCAGGCTCCTGCACGAGCAGGGAGCCCAAGGTGGGCTTGATCCTACGACCCTGGGATCATGACCTGAGCCCAAGGCAGACAGTTAATCGACTGAGCCACCCAGGTGAACAGGCAACATATTTACCAGTTTTTCTCCCTCTGGAATAACCTGGCCTGGACTCAATGCAATTGAAAATCCAAAGTAGGTATCAGCAACAACAGAGATTATTCCAGAAGATGTCCTTTGGTCTTGGCACAAGCAGTAGGCAGGCAGTCTTTCAGTGCTCAGTGACAGAGATAAATACCAGTTTTTATTTATACTCCAGTCTTTAAGAGATCTTGCAGTAGCAGTGAGATACATTATAGACCTCGAAAACTGGAATATAAAATAGATGACCCTCTAAGTAGATCAGCTTCTAGGTAGAGACACAAATAAAACTGCACACATTGTGAAGATTCACGTTGAAACAAGAACCCACAGAATGCTGACCGAAACTGGTGAACTGCACCCAAACTGGTCAATTGCCTGGTAAAAGAAAAATACCTGCATTCGCTAGGATTTAAAGACCCAGACTATCATAATATAATATTTAAAATGTCCAGAATATAATCCCAAACTAAACATTACATGAGAAACATGGCATCAGGGGCCTGTGTGACAATACTGTGGTGTAAGTATATGACAGTAAAGTTTTGTTTTTGCTTTAAAGATTTATTATTTGAGAGAGAGGGGAGAGCAGGGGAAGAAGGGGCAGAGGGAGAGAGAGACTCCCAAGCAGCCTCCACTCCCCAAAGTGGGGCTCAGTCTCACCACCCAGAGATCGTGACTTGAGCCTGAATCAAGAGTCAGACGTTTAACTGACAGAGCTACCCAGGTGCCCACATGACAGTAAGTTTTTAAAATTATAATGTAAGTGTTTGAAGTTGTGAAAATTAGTAATGGGAAGTATCACTAAAAAGGAGTCAGGAGGCTTCATCAGGGAGAGTTCTCACACCCCACTGAGACACAGATCTTGAGAACAAGCCCCTATTACCCTGGGCACTTCCTGCTGGCCGTTTTCCCTTGTCTTGCAGAGAAAAGCACAGACCAAGAACCAAGCCCAGAATGATTCAGACTAGTCCAAGGCAGCCACCAAATTTGACCTTTCACAGACTTCCTCCCCTGTAATGTTAAAAATCACACCCAGAGAGGGGAGACTTAATATGTAAAAGAAACATGCCATGTATGAAGAAGCATATTCTGTCAACTGCACCTGTGCATCCAATTCCCTGTATTTCTCCACCCCTACATGCTTAGACATCCTTCCTTTCCCACCTCAGGCCCTTTAAAACTTTATCTGGCCATTGTTCAGAGAGCCCGTTGGACACTCCGGTCATGACTCTGTCTCCCTTGTGCTCCAGCCATTGCTCCAATGAAGCCAGGCCTGTTTGTACACTTTGGGTCCAGCCTCATTTCTACCATTGCTGAGTCCAAGGACCTGAGTCCAGTAGCACTACCCCTCATGGTCAGTTGCAGACTGAACAGGATACTATTGCACATAAATGCTACTCTGCTACTCCACCAAAAGGAAGAAACACCTTCCTCATCCCCTCCCCAAAAAGCACCCCAATGAAAAGCCACCACACTTCAAATTCCCGGTTTACTACAGGGATTTGGGGATCACGATAACTTTCCCAACTTCACTTTTTTTTTTCTAACAGCTTTATGAGATATATGATATAATTCACATGCCATACAATTCAGCACTTAGAATGTACAATTCAATGAGCTATGGGTCCATGCAGAGTTGTGTAAACAATCAATTTTAGAATATTTCCATCGCCTCCAAAGAAATCTCTTCAGCTATCACCTCCAAAACCTTCCCCAAAGTCCCCCTTCATTTCCCTCACAGCAACCACTAACTCACAGCAACCACTAACCCACCTTTTTTCTTTATATTTGCCTGTTCTAAACATTTCCCATAAACGGAATCATATAATATATGGTCTTCAGTGACTGGTTTCTTTCCCTTATTCGAGGGTTCATTTATGTCATAGCCTGTGGTCAGTCGTAGACCCAACAGGATACTATTGCACATGGATGCTACTCCAGCAGAAGGAATAAACACCTTCCTTATCCCCCCCACCCCAAACAGCACCCCCTAATGAAAAGCCACCACACTTCAAATTCCCAATTTACTACAGCGATTTGGGGATAATAACCTTCCCAACTTCACTATTTCTCTCCTTTGTTCCCCAGACTTGCCTACATTTCTGCTGTAGATTGTTTGTCCTGNAAAAAAAAAAAAAAGACATCCATCGTGAACAAACATATTTCCAGCTGCACAGCTAAAGAGACAGGCTGTCCCACCTACGAAGTTCTGCTTTCAGAAAGCCCTGGGTGATCGAGATAACTGACCACTTGAGAGACTCTCTCGTTAGGTTTTAAATTCACCAATAAAGAGTGAATCCACGGGGGGGGTGAATCCATGAGTCCCTAGACACCCCACCCTTGACACCAATAAAGACAGATCCCAGGGGTATGCATGCATGCTCATTCTCTCCCGCCCCCTCTCCCTCTGCCCCCACCTTGGTTTGTGGCCCTGGGCATGCCTTGTAGCATCTAGAACTTTGGGGGGGGTTTTGTTTCTTTCTTTCTTTTTTGAAAGTTCCCTGATAGTTGTTGCTGAAGTCCACCTTGCAATCATAAGAACCACCACAAGGGCCAGTCCAGCTACAACATTGACTTCAGCGGGGGGAATGCTGCAGGGCTCCCAACAAGTGGTACACGCCCAGGTGAGTGCCCCTAGGTATTTCTAGCTGAGAGCATCATTATCAATAGGCTGAGATTGACAAAACAATGCACTCTCTCACGTGAGAGCACCAGACTACTGACTGGCACTTAGTAAGATTAAATAAGCCATAGCCAATCATATTTTAAAAGAACACATATTTGTATGCAAACATTCTAAATAAAATATTAGCAAAACTAATCTATCTAGGACACAAAAGAATAATGCTCTATAACCCCGTTCTTTCCAGAATTGCAAAAGTGGCTTATATTCATAAATTGTCTCAATATAATTGATTAGTACAGTAGAAAAAAACTGAATTATTGCAAGGGAAGCTGGAAAAAATCATCTGATAAAATTTAGCACTCATTTCTCATTTTAAAATTAAATGAGAGAGGGTGCCTGGGTGGCTCAGTGGGTTAAAGCCTCTGCCTTCGGCTCAGGTCATGATCTCAGGGTCCTGGGATCAAGGCCCGCACTGGGCTCCCTGCTCAGTGGGGAGCCTGCTTCCCCCTCTCTCTCTGCCTGCCTCTCTGCCTACTTGTGATCTCTCTCTCTCTCTGTCAAATAAATAAATAAAATCTTAAAAAAAATAAAATTAAATTAAATGAGAGAATGCCAATACCCTGGTTGTTCTGTAAGAACCTGGGAATGGTCACTCTGTCCCAACAAGAAACGAAAAGCTGAGCAACCTGAAAAATCAACAATTCTTCCTGACCCAGCAGAGAAACACATTTCAGGGCAAATAGCGCCTCCAAAATTGGAGAGAATGATAAGCAATTACAGAGAATCACAACGCTCTAGGTAGAAACCAGTGCCCAAAAACCTTTAAGGCAACAAGTACCAGGAGAGAGACAGATGAATTGCAATTGACACACTGATGGAGGCCGGCATGGGCAAGTCTGACATAAGAATTCCAGGGGGACCCAGTCACTGAGAACCCCCACACATTTGTGGGTTTTACCTGTAAGAGCTCAAGCAGGTTCCACCATGAAAACTGGAGAAAAATTCCCTCAGACTTCTGGAAAGGTGAAGGTAAAAGGAACCATGTTGAAAATGCCAGAGCATTCTAACCTTCTTAGCAAGGTCTGCCCTCAGGAGAAACTATTTAACCAGAGCCTGACCTGCTGGGCATTTATGGGAGCCTAACTCACCTACAGGAAGGGATACGCACAGCTCCGCCCCAGATAGCCTCCGCATGGGAGAGGAGAGGGAAGACACCTCCAGCCGACTCCAGCAAGCCTATCCCACCGAAGGGGGGGAAACGGGAGCACGTGTGAGATTCACGATTCAGAGGTAAGGGTCACTAAAAGAATGAGATCTACTCATACGTCTGTACAGTGCTTCCTGTTCCACCAAACCTTACCATCATCACATAGCTCAAGTCTATTTACAGCTGTTTTATTTATCTAGTTAATTATAATTATATAAAACATACTAGAAGGGGAAAATAATTTTGAAGAGATGGTACAAACATCAAAACTAGATTCAGAGATGGCAGGAATGCTGGAATGATCAAACATAAATAATTGTGACTAAGATGCTACGGACTCTAATGGATAGATTAGACAGAATGTGGAAACAGATGGCAGTATTTACAAAATCCACAAATAATAAATCATAAGAAAATATTATGAATTTTGACAGTAAATTTGAAATAGAAAAATGCCTGTAAAAACACAACTTGCCTAAACTGACTTAAAATGAAATTGGAAATCTCAGCAGTCCTAAAAAACATAGAACTAATTGATGGTTGATTTAAAATCATTCCAAAGAAGGAAAACAAAATGCAATAACTAGTGATAACTAATCCAGATGCAAATGATGTAACTAGTGAATTTTTCCTTATATAAAAGAAATCATTCTTATCATAGGAAATACTTTTAAGTTTATCAAAAGTGGGGGCACCTGTTTGGCTCAGTTGGAAGAGTATGCAACTCTTGATCTTGGGGTCATGAGTTTGAGCCCCACATGAGGCACAGAGATTACTTAAATAAAAATTTTTTAAAAAGAGAGGAAATACTCCTATCTTCACACAAGAAAACAGGGGAAAATAGAGTAAGAAAAGATTACAGGCTAATGTTAATCAAACATACTTATTTTAAAAATAACTAAAATGCCAGTATAGGGGCGCCTCGGTGGCTCAGTCGTTAAGCATCTGACTTTGGTTCAGGTCATGATCCCAGGGTCTTGGGATTGAACCCTGTATCACATCAGGCTCCCTGCTCTTCCGAGTCTGCTTCTCCCTCTCCCACTTCCCCTGCTTGTGTTCCCTCTCTCACTGTGTCTCTGTCAAATAGATAAATAAAATCCTTTAAAAAAATAAATAAAATACCAGTATATGGGGTACCTGGGTGGCTCAGTCAGTTAAGAGTCTGCCTTCCACTCAGGTCATGATCCTAGAACCCTGGGATCGAGCCCCACATTGGGCTCCCTGCTCAGCGGGAAGCCCGCTTTTCCCTCTCCCACTCCCCCTGCTTATATTTCCTCTCTCACTGTCTCTCTGTCAAATAAATAAATAAAATCTTAAAAAAAATAATTATACCAAATTGAAAAGATATGAATGAAAATCCTGGGCGCCTGAGTGGCTCAGTGGGTTAAAGCCTCTGCCTTTGGCTCAGATCATGATCTCAGGGTCCTGGGATCGAGGCCCGCATTGGGCTCTCTGCTCAGCAGGGAGCCTGCTTCCTCCTCTCTCTCTGCCTGCCTCTCTGNGCCTGCCTCTCTGCCTACTTGTAATCTCTCTCTCTGTGTCAAATAAATAAATAAAATCTTAAAAAAAAAAAAAAGAAAATCCTAAAACAAGAAAAGGTAAGATATCACACTCTTGTTGTTACTCAGATTCCTCTGGAATAAGCAGAATTGCAGATGGATACAATGGAATCTTTTCTGGTCAGTTATAGTATTTGTTCTATGAGAAAACCAGACTAAAATATTTTGACAACAAAGAGCATGACTCTGTTATAGAGATGTCAAATGATTTGCCAAAATTTACAGATGGAATCAAGGCCAGAAATAGAAATCATAACTTCCTGGTTCCCAGTCCTGTACTGAGAATTCTAGACCATACTGCATTTTGTGAAAAAAATCTGCTGATACTGAAATTTGTGTTGAAGAGTGTGACTCACTTGAATCGGTCAACCAACAAACTCAAGAGGAGCGTCCTGTAGAATTTCACACTGCTGAAGATGTTCCAATTGTTGCAGAAGTACAGGGAATTTCTGAAGATTATGATTTGGAGACAGAAAATAATTCCTCCGAGAGTCTCCAAAAACAAACTGATGAGGAGCCATGAGTTAAAGTTTGTAAAATTCTTGATAGGAGCCAAGCTTTAAAGGTGCCTGCCCAGCAGAACTGGCCTTTACTGAGAGCTAATAGCAGTGACTTCTATAAATGTGAAATTTTTGAGTTCAACAGCTAATATTTTTCTGCTCAAAAGCAGCATATGATGCTGAAGCCCAAAGGTACTCATTCAAATGTGTCAAATATGCAAGGAAAGTTTCTCTACGAACATGCTTCTGATTGAACACACCAAACTGCATGAAGAGGATCCCTACATTTGTAAAAACTGTAATTACAAAACAGTGATTTTTTTGAGAACCTTGGCCAGTACATTGCAGACACCCATTTTAGTGACCTTTATTGCTGTGAGCAGTGCAATGTACAGTTATCTTCAAGCAGTGAACTCTATCTACATTTCCAGGAGCACAGCTGTGATGAATACGACTAGTATTAGTTTTGAAAACACGAAACCAGTGATCCAGAAGACTTGAAAAGCCATGCGGTAAATGAACATGCATGTAAATTAAGTGCTAAGCATAATAATGGAGAACATGGACAGTACAGCCTCTTAAGCAAAATTACCTTTTCTAAAAAAAGATTTTATTTATTTATTTCGAGTGAGGGCACGTGGAGAGGAGGAGCAGAGAGAGGAGGAGGAAGAGAATCTCAAGCGGGCTCCCCACTGAGTGCAAAGCCAGAAACAGGATCCATCTCATGACCCTGAGATCATGACCTGAGCCCAAATCAAGAGTTGGATGTTTAACTGACTGAGGCACCCAGGCCCCCGCAAAATTCCCTTTGATTTTGTATGTCAAGTATGTGGTTTTCAGAGTGGAGTTAATATTAATGCTAACAGGCATGTTGCTATTGAACATACTAAAATTTTTCCTCACGCTTGTAATGGCTGTGAAAACGGCTTTTCAAGTATGCTAAAATATTGCACACATATAAACTCACATTTATCTAAAGGGATTTATTTATGGCAATACTGTTAACATTCAACAGGACAAACCGAAGATCTTTAAGTTCATCTAGATTTCAAGCAATCAGCTGACTCACCTTTAACCCTAGTGACCGCTTGCTGAGGTCTGGAAATGAGGGAATTAATAAGTCACCTTCCCATCCATGAGACAACTTAATTATTTTCTTTAACTGCCATAATGTTGATGTAAACTAATAAACTTGACATTTTCGGAGATGTTAAAAAAACAATTATTTGTACAATTAAAGATGAAACATTCACACAGCAAAGAATGATCAATTCAGTCGATGCATAAAACACATCTGATGATGCGCATGAACAAGACGTTTCTCTTTTTACTGACGAACAACTGACCGTGTTTAATTAGTTTCAGGAGTACGCAGTGATTTGACGTATATACCCGTCCTGAAACGGTCACCACAATAAGTCTAGTTAACAGCTGTCACCATACAAATAATGGTGAAACGTAACACTGACTATATTCCATATGTGGGTCCACGACATCCCGTCTTAATTATTTTACAACTGGAAGACTGTACCTCTTAAACCCCTTCACATACTTCGTCCATTACGCCCCCACTTCCCTCCCCTAAGTCTTGCATAGATGGGATACCCAATCGTGTTTAAAAAGATTTTACTGCAAAAAGGCCACCCAATAACACCCAAAATAAAAGCCTAAAAACGGGATGGGGGGAGCCTGGGTGGCTCAGTGGCTTAAAGCCTCTGCCTCCGGCTCAGGTCATGGTCTCAGGGTCCTGGGATCGAGCCCCACATCGGGCTCTCTGCTCGGCGGGGAGCCTGCTTCCCCCTCTCCCTCTGCCTGCCTCTCTGCCTCCTTGTGATCTCTCTCTCTGTCAAGTAAGTAAAAAATAAAAAATAAACCAAAAAAAATCTTTAAAAAACGGGATGGACTGCTGGATTTTCGGGCTTATCGAGAAGCAACGCCGGCCGTCAAGGCTCTAGGACGTGCGGGGAGGGAGGCCGGAAACCTTTCACTGACCGGGCCGCTGGGCTGGTCCAGGGCCGAATTCCCAGCGCCCGAACCGCCGCCGGGCGGGCCCCACGCCACCCCGGGCCGGCCTCCGCCCGTAGCCGCGCCCACATACCTGGTTCCGGCCGCATCCGGACATCCGGGCCTCAAACCAAGCGCCCGGCCCAGCCGGCCACGTAGCCCGCGCGGGAGCGAAGCACAGTTGAGCGGCCTGAGGGGAAAGCCCCGCCCCTCGGACCCGACAGGAAGCGGAAGTGGCGTCACACGCGCACCGGGGGCTCTTCCGGCTTCCTGTTCGGTGCCGCATTCGGCACGTCGGATGGTAGTGGTTACCTGTGGGCCGGCTGTGGTGAGGATGCCGCGAAGGGGAGGGAAGAAGGAGGGAATCAGGGTTGGTTGAGTCAGGGTGGCCGAGGGGCCTGCTGAGCGGCCGGGCCGCGCGGTGCGCATCCGCCTAGATCGCCCGAGAGGCCGCTGGGGCGGCGGTTCCTGCCCGGAGCCGCCGTGGACCTGCTGTGAGGGCGCTTCCGCGGGGTCTTTCTGTCCGCTGCGCAGGCCGCCTTTTCTCCGGGAGGGAAAGAATTCCGTCCGTTGGGAGGGACCCGGTCTCCGCCTCCTCGGGGACCTGACTGGTGAGCGCTGGGAAAGTTGGTGCACAAGGGCCTGTGTTTCCTTTGCGTGTGCAAGAGAATGTGGCTTTGTCACGCTCGTCGTTTATTTTGGACACAGTGTATCTTAGGAAGGTAGTGTGCTTTCTCGGATGTCAGTAGTGTGCATATTTCAGAAGCTGGTTATCCGTTATATTTCAGAAGCTATACGGCCACCGCACGTCTCTACTAAAGTGAAACAGGTTTCACCTCCCTTGACATCCTTCCTTCCTGAACCCGTCCATCCCCACCGAGTTTCAAACCAGGGGACTTCCGGAGAAAAGAATGGGAGGCTTTATTACCCCAACTTTTAGAATAATTGAATTTCGCTGTATTTTCCCGACATTTTTGTTTCGAAGGATCTTAACCTAAAGGAAATGTAAATACTGCTAGGAGATGTAAATATGAATGTGCGTCGAAGTAGGTTCACCCATTTTTGCATTTTGCATGGTTGCTCTCTCTGGATAAAGAAATGTTTTTTTTTTAAGATTTTATTTATTCATTTGACACAGAGAGAGCGAGTACAAGTAGGCAGAGAAGCAGGCAGAGAGAGAGGAGAGAGGAGGAAGCAGGCTCCCCCCTGAGCAGAGAGCCCGATGTGGGCCTCGATCCCAGGACCCTGGGATCATGACCTGAGCCGAAGGCAGCGTCTTTAACCCACTGAGCCACCCAGGCGCCCAAGAAATGTATTTTTTAGTGGACTGTTTGAGAGTAAAAAGGAAATAAATTGCAGCCGTGATACTTGACCTTTAAATATTTGGTAATGTAGCTCCTAAAGATAAGGACATTTTGCTACTAAAACAATAATACATTGATTTCACCCAAGAAAAAAAAATTTTTTTTCACCCAAGAAAATTTGAAATGTTGACTAGTATCTGCTCTGTAAAAACTAAAATCCTTTACATTGTTTCAAAATATGTTTATGAATATTTTTGGATCTAGGACTGGGTCAAGGTTTATATAAGACAGTATATATGTTTATGTCTTAATCTCTTTTAAGCTAAAGCCGAGCTATTGTTTCTTCATAATACTGACTTGGAAGAGTCCCATGTTCTTTGAGAAACTCATACTTTTGATATTTGTGATTTTATTTCCATGATGAGTTTAAATGTTTTCATTATCTTCTAATTTTGTAATGTGGTAATTGGGTCCCGTACAGAGGTTGGTAGCCTTTGTGTGAGAAAAGGCCAAGGTAGTAATGTAATGGGGGGGCTCTGGGGTGCAAGTGCACCCGTCTCAGGGGTTTTAAAACAGACCAGGTTCGGCCACTGGTCACTGACAAGATCAAAGACAGAGAAACGAGTGGTGGTGAAACAAGATAGAAATGTATGTTAGTGACACCACTATGAGGAAGAGAGAGAACTAGTATCTCAAAGATAGTCACCAAAGTTCTGAAAATGCTTCCAGTTTTTTATATGGAACGTGTGGGACAGAGGTCATTGCGTACCTGCGGGTGAGCAAAGATCAGGTCCATTATTGCCTTGGGAGTCAGTCACACGGGGTCTTGCTGGCTCAGGGCAGTCTGTAAAGATCGAGCAGGAAGGTTCAGTTTCCATCAGAGATGCTTTGTCCTTTTGGACTTTTGTCTGAGTTAACAGATGAGCTGGAAAGAAGACCTTAATCAGTGGAAGTAGTTGCAGTCCTCTTTCAGTGACTACGTTATGATTTGTTGGTCATAAGGCCTGGAATTCTCAGCTCTGCCTTTAGTGCACAACCATAAACCTTGGTAAATAAACGGATATGTCTTTGTTCCAATAAAAACAGCCTTGTGATTTATAGTTTGCCAGCTTCAGGTCCAGAGGCTTCAAAAGATCTGTCACAAACTATCTTGTGGGTGATACGTACTTCATATTATATTGCATAAAGGAATTACAGTGTACATCAAGTCATTTTATCTCCCTCACAGTGCATAGTAAGTACTGCTCAAATTTAGTTAAAATCTCACAAAAATCAGTTACCTAAAGACTAAATTGTAAAGTTACCCTGTAATAACTTGTATATTAGTGAAAACAGGAAGGGTAGAGATGGCAGCTTATCTGTTGAAGCATTAATGTTTGCATTTCCCCTGGCGGTGTTGGTATTGTTTCTGGATTATATTGTCTGGTGGGGAATTCCAGGATGCTCTTTTTAGCTTTTCTTACCATAATGGTCCTTACTTACCCTTTGGGTCAGAGATAAGGGATTTCTGCCAGTTGCCAAAAATTCCAATTATATATTTAGGTTTTGGGGAAAGAAATAAACACAGGGTGGGTGCTTGCTGCAGCTGGGTCCAGTCTGAGTTCATTGAAGTTAAGACTTTTAAAAAATCACCTGACTACCATAAGCCTCCACTTCGGTGGTGTGCCACAATGATATTTTGGATCCTTAGGAATTAGTGTCGTCTTAGAGACTGTCTGAATATTTCCTTTTCCCCCATGCATTGTCAGTTGTAAATGACTGTACATCCCTTTATGAAGAGTTTGTAAGAAGGTTTACAGTGTGAATAGTGATGATGGTGCAAGATCCTTCCTTTGTTGAGGGAGTTCTAAGTTTGTGATATGGCCTATGTCTGAAAGTTGGTAGGGGGCTGTGATTTTCCACTGTGGCCATTCAAATCAGAGTTTTTGGTTACTGTACTTGAAGCTACTTGTTACAGACATCAAATAAAATTCTAGTAAATAGGTTGGCAAACTGGACCCTGGGCCAAATCTGGCCCTCCACCTGTTTTTGTAAATAAAGTTTTAGACAAACTTAACCATATTTATTGGTTTACTTTTTTTTTTTTTAACTCATTTATTTGACGGAGACAGCACAAGCAGAGGGAGAAGCAGGCAGAGGGAGAGGGAGAAGCAGGCTCCTCGCCGAGCAAGGGAGCCCAATCCAGGTCTCGGGGACCATGACCCGAGCTTGAAGGCAGATGCTTAACAACTGAGTGACCCATGCGCTCCTGGTTTACATATTTTCTGTGGCTTCTTTGAAACCACAGTGATAAACTTGAGTTTTTATAGCACAGAGACTATTTGGCCTGCTATACCTAAAATATACTGTATGGACTGTTAGAGCAGGTTTGTTGACCTCTGCTGCATATCTATTTCATTGCAAGGGACCACTTAGGCTGGGATCAGTTAGCCACTGCTAGAGATCTCTGCAAGTCAGAGCACCCTGATCCCTGTTTCATTCGCACTGCTCTTGACAGTTCACGTGCCCACTTGGTCTTTGGCAAATAAGTGTCGCCTACTTGATTTCTGTCACTCTGGCTTTTCATCATCCCCACTGAAATCTGGGAGTTCATCTCAGTGATGGTGTAGCCTCTGCAGCCATACCTCACCTATCATGGAGAATAACCACAGAGGCTTCATGGGTGGAGGCCAACCACTTACCTGTTTCTCTGTACCCTTGTGGAGAATATTCTGTTCCCTCAATGTAGAATGGGGAATGGGGCTGTGTATCACACAGGACAAATCCAATGTCGCATTGCTATCTCCCTAGGATTTGCTCCGTCACATTTTGTTCTGGAAGTTCTGGCATGTGAACTCATTACTGCACGTTGGTCACCACTGAGTCCACGGTTCCATCCAGGGAGTAAGCTGTTAGAACTTTCCGCGGGTCCATGAGCTGGTATATATTAAACCTACACTGTCTAATAAGTGCCCCATGTCAATGAATTTGGCCCAGTTTATTGCTATATTCCATTCTTATGGGTCTGGCTTGCTTACAGTTTATTTCCCCACAGGGTACCCCACGTTCCTTCTACATATTATCCTAGTTGGAACTATTTTGTTGTATAGGCTATTTTCTCTTGCACTGAGTTGTATCCCTGTTATCCGGGACTATGAATTCGTTGTATTACTGGAGGCAGTAACAGGTGGTTGGGTGGATCTTGAAGAGAAGGAGCATTTCCTCCTAAGACTTCTGCCCCAAGTGAGAGTTCCTCAGTATTTTTAAGCAGAGGAAGGCTCATATCAGAAACTAAAGGGCAGGAGACTTCCTGATAAGGGAGAGTTAGTGTCTTGTGGATTCAAGATTGTGAGTTTCATCTTGGTTCGACTTGATGTCCCTATATGTTTTCAGATTCTCATTCTTCCAGTATCAGTGCCCTAATTTTCACATGAAAAACTAGTTCATATAGACACTCTAATTATGGTTGTAATTTTACCTGTGCTGTTAAATTTCATGTTTGATTTTTAGCAGTGTCAGTCCTGTGGCCACAAGAAATGCCCTTTTTAAGAGCTGTCTTGAGGCTTTGTGGTTATGAGACCTTGTTTTGAGCTTGTTTTAGTCAATCTGAGCATGCCATTTTCTGTGCAGTTCTAGTCGTAAAAATCTATCTCACCACAATCTTTGTAGTCATTACTGAGGTAACAGCTAAGTGTAGCATTCACTTGGATTCCCAAGGCAAGTGCTTCTGTGTACATCTTCAGAGTAAGCTATAGGAAATAGCTTGATTTTCATAATGCAGCTCAGTGTCTTTCAAGGAGCTGAGCATCTGGCCACAGACCAAAGACTTGATGAAATCAACCCCCAGATCTCATCTTTACAGGTGTTTCTCTTGCAGTCACTGTCTGTTTCAATTCTGTGTAAGTCTGGGTGTAATCAGAAGACAAAAATCACTCCTTGATTTCTTGATATACATAGGAAGAGTAACATAAAGATGTAAAGAGCACTCTATTAGATCCTAGAGTTGAACAGTAATAAGAAAGTTCAGATTTATAGGGGTGCTGTCTCCCTCAGCATCTTATTTGCAAGGTATCACTGCAGTCCATTGATTGTAAAGAAGTTGGCTGGGTGTCCCGGGGCAGAAGTAGTCAGTAGGCACTGGGCAAGCATTTGAAAAATCTCTGGATTGCCGCCAAGCCACGTCTGGTGGGCAGACACGTCAAGCGTCCATGGGAAGTAAGTATTCAGTTTGCAGACATCCCTGGCTGGTGGGTGAGTGCTCAGAAGACTGAGATCCCTACACACTTATATTCCAAAGAGCTCTCCAAAAGAAAGTGGATCCTCATGTCAGATAACATTGTCATATAAAGCATTACTAGAGATAGAGCTGTTTACAATAGAAGATTCAGTATCTCCAAAATTATACAATTTCAAAATTTGTATGTACCCCACAGTATTGTTGCACGCATTATAAACCAATGCTTGACAGAAATTAAAGAAGTGGACATATCCATACTTCCAGTGGGAGTTTTAAGAATGTTTCTCCCTTATTGTTTCTCTAAAGAAGAAATTGTCAGGATACAGATTTATAAATGATATACACACTGCTTGACAAGGTATCTAGGAATTGACAGAAATCAGATAGTGATCGTCTGGGATGAGGGTGAGGGAATGAACTAGAAGGCTTTTTGGGGAGATGAATATATTCTCTGTCTTCCTTGTACTGCTCATTACACAAGTAAATGTGTCAAAGTTCATCCTCAGAATACTTAGGATCTGTGCATTTCATTGCATAGCACTTTTCATCCATAGAATGAAGTATCTTGGGTTGTGAGGGTTTAATTTGGTTTATGGTAACGGAACTGGAACTTCCAGCATTTGTCATCATTTGGATACCATTCTGTAGAAAACATTTGGGCTGCTGTTCTCAGTTCAGTTTATTAAAGAGAGTCAATAATTTTCAACACAGGAGTTGTCCTTTAAACTGTATCAAGTTAAAAGACAGAAGGAAGCCTTATTACGAAGGGAATAAAAATAAAGTAACTTGGTGAAAAACAGAAGTGATAGCACAAAAAGGAAGTTCTGTGAAAGACTCCTAAAATAGATCAGTGTGAAGGACAGTGTGATTTGGCATTGCTCCTTTGCCAGGGCGAGGGGCAGTGGGCAAACCTGGATTGTTTTGAGCCTCAGTCAAGACCCTCCTGAGGCTGTTGAATACTTGAGTCTTCTGAGTCTTCTAAAATCCTTCCAGCCTTATTTTTCTTAAAATTTCGGGTCCTATTTAGAACAGCCTTTCCTTTTTCTGTCATTACATTGTCCAAGCACCAAACCAAAATATTTGTGTATCCATTCATGTTTGTATTTAGGAGACTGTTTATTTTCTCACCTATTTGAGTTTTTGCTCCATAAGCACCAATAAATGGATGTGTCCGTTAATAATTGAATATCTTGTCCTTTTGGAATGTTGGGCCATGAAGCCCCAGGACATTTTCTATATATTTCACTGTTTTCTGCATTGTGCCTAGCACAGGACCACAATTTCTTAATTATTTGTGGAAAGAACAAAGGAATAGGAGTAAGCCTATTATGATAAATTAAAAGGAGGTACAGGGCTCCAAACCACTCTAAGCTCTATGAAGCGAAGCTCAAGGGTATTACCAAATTAAACACTTCATTTTTCTCCTCTTCATAATATCCAGCAGTATTCTAGGCCAGTGCTGGTGAATGGAAATACAATGTGTAGGCTAAGTATATGATTAAAGCTCTTCTGTAAATGCAATAAACAAAAAAGAAGGAAATCGTATGTAATAACATACTTTATCCCATGTATTGAAAATACTTCAGCATGGAACCCATGTAAGGATTGAAGTATTTTAAAGTCTTCTAATTATACTAAGTATTCAGAATTCATTGGACACAAAATTTTCATCAGATGTATTTTATGTGTTTGAATCATTAATACAGTTGAGAAACTAGCTGTATTTAAGTTTACACAAACATTTAAGTTTTCTAATCTGCAAAACGTTTTAAATTTAAAATTTAATTAAAAATAAATAAAATCTAAAATCCTGTTTTACTAACTGCATATCAAGTACTCAATAGCATATGTGGCTGTTGGCTACCAAAATGGACAGGGCAGGTCTAGAATGATGTCTGGTCATATTGGGGAATAAGAACCCTCAGGATCTCAAACATTTGAGAGAAGCCTATCTGCATTCAGTTGTGGATCTCTTTTTTTCATAATTGGATAGTATTGGACCAATGATTAGTGTTACATGAATCTAACTATTAAATAGGGCTAATGATATCAACTGTAAAGGGTTGTTATGATAATTAGGTGAGCTGATAAACATATAGCTCCTAGGGAGACAAGTATCTGTCCTGTATCTGTTGATCTGTTGTCAGTAAATGGTAATAGCTGTTAACTGACTTTCATGCCAAAGATTGTAACATTTTTAGTGAATTTCCCATATATCCTTTACAGAGAGAGGTAATGTATGATGTCTGATAATAGATTAGTAATGCTTAGTGATTAATGACTGATAAGAATGAAAAGTACTCTGGGTAACATTGTGCCAAGAGTAATGAAGACTGCTGTATTTACTTAGATTCTTAAGTTGCACTGAAGTGATTGATACTGGCATCAAATTTCTCATCAGGCAAATTTCATCACTCTCCCAGGATGGCAGCCATTGATCTGACCCATGGTAAGTCATTGTTGATTCTCTTTTTCAGAGGATTCTTAAAGGTCACCCCTCCCTACACAATATAGGGGCCAGGGATCCTGGGCCTAAGCAGTCAGGCTGCTGGTTCACATAGAAAGAGCTGAAATATACCAGAGAATGCTGTTATCTAAGTCAGCTTCCTGGTGTGTGTGCTTTGGGACTTGGTGCTGCATAATCCCATTAATGAGTTTTATTATCTTGGGCAAATAAGAATTGGATTTCCCAGGGATTGGGTTTCCATACCTATAAAATAAGATGATGACCCCTTTCCTTGTGGGTGGTATGTCTAGCATGTGTCCCTTTTATGGCTCCAGATGAGGCAGGGCTACTCTGATATTTTACGCCAGTAGTGTGTATTTGTGTGAGATTTCTTGAGTGTGCAGGAATATAGGGAAATTTCAAATTAGGATGGAATGATTTCTCAGGTGGGTGATTCTGGTCATGCTGCATTCTTTTCTTTTTTTTTCCTCCAAGATCTTTCGAGAGATCCTTTTTATCTTCCTGAGGAAAACACAGAGGCAGAGAGGATGGTGGCTGTCTGGCTGAAAAATTATCAACAGGTAATAAAACATAACAATCAACAGAATGCCATACTTATATCCATCAGGTGGATACATTCCTTCTAGGCATATCTGTGTCCTGATCTTCCTAAAGCAGATAAACCCCACACAAGGACTGAATCCCCAGTTGCATTTTCCCTGGAAGTGGAAACTCTCATATTGAAAAGGAATTACTCTGAAAATAATCTTAGTATTTCACTAATCACCTATGAACCTCATGGATACCAGGTATGTATTTTCACCTTGCTATGTGTTCTGACATGGTAAAGAAGGTGTAAGTATCTTTTTCCATGAATTTAGTCATTCTGTGCTGTTTATCAAGGATCTTTAGTGTGCTCAGAAGTCTACTGCAATAAAGGGAAGTAAGAACTCCTGCTCTGGTTTTTCTGAGATGAGTTTAAAAGGTGCCATTAAAGCCATGTGAGTGGAGATGAGCAGTGCGTGAGTTTAGATGGGGAGAAGAGTACCTAGGAACATAGAACCGTGGGAGGATAATGAGAAATCTCAAAACCCTGCATAGGTATTGAATCTCCTGTCCTCTTTCTCCCGTGAACGTTGGTGGAGATGTTTCTTGTCTCAAGCCAACATGGGTGTGATGGTTTAGATTGCAGTGACCTTTGAGGATGTGGCAGTGGACTTCAGCCAGGAGGAGTGGCTATTACTGGACCTCACTCAGAGAAACCTATACAGAAACGTGATGCTGGAGAACTACCAGAACCTGGTGGCAGTAGGTAAGCCTGGCAACATTCCAGATATGTGTGATATACTTAACATGTTTCCAGCCTTGGTGATGCCCTCTGAATATAATTGGAAAAAAGAGATGCATAGTCCCTGCACTAATGGGTTATCATCTGCAGTGGGTGTTCTATAAATGTGGCCCTCTGGAATTTACATTCTTAGACTCCACTGTTGACATTCTGAATTATAAAGCTGGGATTGTTGCCCCATCTTCTGTGTTTAAATAAGCCATCCTCCTGATTGTGATGCACTCCAGCATTTGAGGACTACTGCTCTAGTGGTTTCCCCATCAGAATGAAGATCTTTCATCATCTCCTCAAGTTCCTATTTAAATATCTCTATGCTCTGTAAATATGTACATACATTCAAATTTGGCTTTTAGGTGTCAAGAGATAACTACTCTTTTGTCACAGAAGGGTAGTATTTGCCTCTTTTGGTCCTTTGGGGATAATTTAGCTGCTTTCATTAGAAATATAGTCTGGATTCACTGAAGGCTTTGGCATCTCTTGCATGAGCCTCTCCTGTTAATAATGTACCTTTTCCTGTGGACAGAATATCAACTGTCGAAACCTAAGGTGATTGCTTGGTTGGAACAACAAGAGCTGAGGACAGTGGAGAAGGGAGTTTTTCAAGGTGAGTGTTGTTAACAAACTTAACTGGTCAAACTGAAGGATGGCATCTTTGCGACTTTAATGTGTAGAATTTTAAGATACATTTGTCTCAGAGGGCTGAAACCATTTATCTCTGATGTTTTTATATCTTCAACTTCCTTCAGTCTTTTACTTAAAATTCCTGTGATCTCACAAATGACCTGTTCTCATTCTTCATCATTTTGGTGTATCTTCCTTGTCCAGGTATTTTTCACGTGTCTACTTGATGATATATTATCTTGTTAATATTTTGTTATTGTTTGACATCATGTTTGATTTTCAGAAAATTAGTTTTTAGTAAGCCACTGAAGTCTGTCCCTACACACTTACTGTCATATTTTTCCCATAAAAACTATCACCTTTTTTTCTTTGTTATTTCACCACTTTTAATATGAAAATAAAACTGAGTTGTAATTTAAAATTATTTAGGGGCACCTGGGTGGCTCAGTCGTTAAACGTCTGCCTTCGGCTCAGGTCATGATCCCAGGGTCATGGGATCGAGCCCCACATTGGGCTCCTTGCTCAGCAGGAACCCTGCTTCTCTCTCTTCCACTCCCCCTGCTTGTATTCCCTCTCTCACTGTCTCTCTCTCTCTGTCAAATAAATAAAATCTTAAAAAAAGAAAATAAAAAAAGAAAATTGTTTAGCTTATTTCTTCCTGCAAATATTTAAATTTGTGCTTTTGTTTTACTTCAGAATGGGAAACACAACCTCAAACGAAAGGGTCAGCATCTTACCAGGATTTTTTTGGAGGAAAAACAGCCACTGAAATACAGAAAGTAAGATTGATATGTGGTATTTCTTATATTCCACATTCAAAAAAGATTGGTGGTCCTGTTATAAAATTCAGTGCAAGCTGAGATATTTGAGACAAATGGCATTCACCAAAGACAGTAATTCAGAGGTACTCTTAATATGATGATTTGGGCTTTATAATCCAAATCTATCTTGAAAATTGTTGCTCTCTAGATGCCACAGGTATACATTCCCAGATACATAACTTGTCGTTGAGTCTTTAAACATTTTTGTGAAATTTTAATGGAATGGTCTTAAGAGTAGAAGGCATCAGTTTTTGGCAGACAGGTTCCTTGGTTCAACTTCAAAGAAATCATTAGGAACTGTATTTATGTAATGAAAATGCTAAGAGTCATCATCATCATCATGTTTCTTGCATGATAAGGTTGAAATGTATATTCAGTCTGAAAATCCTGTCATACCTTTCAGTTCTTCCATCAACAGGAAAGGACCCACCAGGGAGCAGAACTCTTGGACTGTGAGCAAGGTGGAAAAGTCTTGAGTAAACATTTAAACCTTAAGACACACATGAGAACTCAAAATAGAGGGAACAGTTTTGAGTGTAATCAGTATCACAATGGCCTCCTTAATCTGCAAAAGAAAAACTCTACTAGGGAGAAACTTTCTGAGTTTAACCAGTGTGGTAAAGTCTGCAGGCGGACTCCACATACAGTGTATGAGAGAACCAGTGCGGCAGAGAAGACTTATGAATGCAGCGACTGTGGGAAAATGTTCATTAGTCATTCACACTTCCAGGCACATAGGAGAACTCACAATGGAAGAGATTTCAATGAATGGAAGCAATTTATAAAAACTTCAGTTTTCTCAGCAGGCCAAAATGACCATGTGCAGACACAGGCTGCTCACGAATGTAAAGAATGTGGGAAGTCTTACACAGATTCCAAGTGCCTTGATAATCATATCATTCGACTCCACGGTGGAAGAAAACCCTTTGAATGTAGTGAATGTAGGAAAGCCTTCACTACATCCTCACGCCTTTACGTGCACTTGAGAATTCACACTGGAGAAAAACCCTATCGATGTAAAGAATGTGGAAAACACTTCCAATGGCCCTCACTCCTTCGTAAACATGTTCGTACTCACAGTGGTGAGAAGCCCTATAAATGTAAGGAATGTGGAAAAGCCGTCAGTCGTTCCTCAGTTCTTAATGAACATTTGAGAATTCACACTGGAGAGAAGCCCTATAAATGTAAGGAGTGTGGGAAACACTTTGCTTGGCTGTCAGTCCTTCGTAAACATGTTCAAACTCACAGTGGTGAGAAGCCCTATAAATGTAAGGAGTGTGGGAAAGCCCTCAGTAGTTCCTCAATTCTTAATGAACATTTGAGAATTCACACTGGAGAGAAGCCCTATAAATGTAAGGAGTGTGGGAAAGCCTTCACTAATTCTTCACGACTTAGTGTACATTTGAGAATTCACACGGGAGAGAAACCCTATCAATGTAAGGAGTGTGGGAAAGCTTTTGTGTGGCCCTCAGTCCTTAAAAAACATCTACGAACTCACAGTGGAGAGAAGCCCTTTGAATGTGGTGAATGTGAGAAAGCCTTCAGTAATGCCTCATATCTTAAGGAACATTTGAGACCTCATACTGGAGAGAAACCCTTTCAATGTGGTGAATGTGGGGAAGCCTTTAGGACTTTCTTGTATTTTAATAGCCATTTGAGAAATCACTCTAGAGAGTAATCCTATGAACATAAGTACTGTGGGCTTTCACTAGTGCTCTCCTGATTTGACATTTAAGTATTCACACTGGAGAGAAACCCTATTAATGTAAGGAATATGGGGAAGGCTTCACTTGGTCTTCCAACTTTCATAAACACATAGATTCAAAGGAGAGAGTGACCCTATAAGTGTTATGGACTGTGGGAAAGCCTTCACTACTTCCACATTTGAAGTCACACTGGAGATAAACCCTAATGAATGTAAACACCAAGGAAAAGCCTTCACTGTTCCCTCAAGCCAAACTCAACGTGAAAAATTGATACCAGAGAGCAACCCCTTGAATGTAAGGAATGTGAGAAAAGCTTCACATCATAGTAATAACTTAACACTTAAAAATGCACAATAGATTGAAGACTTATGTACTAAAAGTGACAAGGTCTGTTTTCCATTGCATTTCAAAAACCAAAAAAAAAAAAAAAAAAGCCATGTTGGAGGGAAACTATGAATATGAGGAATGTGGAAAGGTCTACAAGTGTCCTGCTGAATATGTGAAAGAACTCACTAGTTAGATGGCTATGAAGTTAAGCGATGTGGGAAAGCAGTCAGTGTCTCACAAACCGTGCTGGAGGAACACAGTGAAGTTGTTAAATGTAAGAGCCGTGTGGGACTCAGTTTATGGGCTGGCTTCATAGATCTATTTTGAACATGTGCCACTCTGCTCTGACCATTTGTGAGAATGGTCTGGCTTTCTGCCCTTGTTAGCAATGCTAGTCCAGTCTAGTTTCTGTACCTGGTTTGCAGCCTGGCCCCACGTGGGACTACAACTGTTAGACTTAACACTCTACAAACCACCTGGATCCTCTAGTTACACTCGCCTCATCTAATACTGTGAAGATGGTGAGCATGCCATCAGCTCGTTGCTCAGAGTCCATCTACAGTGTCTCATGCTGATGAAGGAGGAAGATATATGTCTCTAAATTTCCTGAAAATGTTCTCTCACACCTGCTTTTTCTGGGTCAGGAAAGACTTAAGGAACAGTGAGGTTATACACCCTGGTTTCATAGCCCTGGAAAGAGAGCAACACACCTAGTACTAAGTTAGAAAATACCTTTAACCCTGGGTAGTACGTGGAGAGGCTGGGAACAGAGAATGTTCTCTTCCCAGATCACCACAGCCCAGAAGAACAGTTATGTCCTTTGTGTTCAGAAACAGCTGCACCTGGCATGTGATGTCCTCGTTCATTTACATACTTCAAATGCTATGAGATGGGAAACCTTGTGAATAGGACAGGTCCTGATACTCTTGTTACACTTGATGCCCCACTGGCCATTCTTGCAAGTGGCCTTTGGATAGAGACACAGAATCCACCAGAACCTTGTTTCAATTTTGAGTTAACACATTCATATACTTGTAATACTTGAGCAGCCTTTAGTTAGGTCATGGGTGGCCTTGGAGGCTATAGCAGCTTACAGTCACTTACCTTCTTGCTTAATCAAATCAGTGGAGTGCACTCCCAATCAAGTTTAATGATAATTCCTGATCAGACATGACCCAGATAGGGGCACCTGGATGGTTTAGTCGGTTAAAGGTCCAACCATTGATCAGCTCAGGTCTCAATCTCAGGGTTTTAAGTGCAAGCCCTGCATTGGGCTCCAGGTTGGGTGTGGAGCCTACTTAAAAAGTGGCCTGGGTACACTCCTATATGTTTGTGTTTGAAGGAGACTGGGGCATGAAGTGATTCTCTTGAGTATGGGTAGTCTTAACTGCATTGTGTGTATTGCAGTATATAATATACTGGCCTTAAGTGACATTATCTCAAAACCCAAAAGTCCTAACTCCAACAATCTGATCCCCTCATCAGTAACATCTGTGTGCCAATAACTGCTAGCTTTCGTCTCACTGGAATCCTCTTTTCATACTCTTGGATTGTCTCCCTCCTTAATAAGAATGTCTTTTACATGGGGAAATATGAAGCATTTTCCACTCGTGGATCTCACTGCTCTGTGATCTTTCCCTATGGGAGAAGCCTGGCGGTCTAATTCAATTCTGCTGGAACCATTCTAACCGGAGAAGCTTGATTTACCTCAGTGCTGTGCAATGTGGTCACCCCCATGCTGAACACCTTCGTCGACAGCCTGGGCAACAAGGATGTGAGGGGGTCCTGGGAAGACTTCTCCGCCTAGGAGAGATGGTGCATAATGGGCCGCTGGCCTCAGAACCAAGCAGACATTGTGGGCCCCAAATGCAAATATTGCGAATTTAAGTTTTCTGGTTATTTTTCTCTTGTAATAGATATATTTATTTTACTCTATTCCCAGAGCACTGATGACTTGTTTCTGTTTGTCTTTGTTTCTCAACAACCTCTTCAGTAACTACTTTGTTACCTTTCTTCCCTAATTACAGCACCAAATTTCTGTCCTGGTCAGATCCCCTATAGCCATTCCTCAGACATCCAACATTAGATAGGAAGCACTCACATCAGATGTGGCATGGTTTTCTCAAAAGTCGTCCCCTGAAATGTTGATATTCACATTCATTTACTTGGGTGTCTTTCCCACAGAAGTGGAGTGAAAAGGGTACTATAGTTGTAATTGAAGTGCTTGCCATGCCAAAACTGTGCTCTTTTACGTGTATAATTTGATGGAATTCTTGGAGATACTTTCCCATTTACCCCATTTTTCACAAAAGTTTGTGATTACAATGGATTCTACCCTGGACACAGTGACATAATTTTGAACTTCCAGTGTAGGAATCTAGATTTGAGTGGTAGTTTGCTTAGGTGTTTTTATGTGATATATTTCATAGGGCACATCTGATACATTGCATCATTCTTTGCCTTTTGTCCTGTTTTTTTCATTTCGCCCCTTATCTTTGTTTAATTGCACCTTTATTTTCCATTACTGCCAACAAGACCCAGGTGGAAACTACTTTTCTCAGTGCATGACTGGTGGAGGAAAGAACAACAAAAAAATGAATGTTTCATGGATGGAGTATCTGTTTGGGAATATGAAAACATCTGGAAATGGATAGTGGTAATGGTTGCATAAAAACCAATGTACTTGGTGCCAACTGAATACAATTGTACACCTAAGTGTTTAAAATGGTGAATTTTGTTATACATATTTAAATACAATAAAAAAGTGACAAAGTGGAAAGAGACTGTGAGATTTTTTGATAGCTTTAATTCCATAATGTAATTGATCAGAAGTTTGGAGATATATTTTAATATTAGCCCTCAACAGTCTAGAGCACAAAGGAATCCAGAAGGACCTGCTCACTTTGGTCTCCCTGCCGATCTTGAAGCAGCCCACAACCCAGCTCCAGACACTGAGCCACAAAGTAGGAGGAATCCTGCCCACCCAGGGGAAGACCCGCCCATCAGTGCCCTCTGAGGCAGGCCTGCGGAATTGGGGTCATGGATGTGGGCCCTAAGTTAGTCTGTGACTTCGCCACAATCCCTCCCAGTTGGGGGCCAGAGGCACTTATGCCTGACAAGTGACATGTTAGGAACCCTACCTATCCACACAACCAAAAATACTACTGCTGTGTTTGGACCCTGAATTGATCCCTTGTCCTAATGTCAGCCCTACTAACCAAGGTCCTGGAGTGATATCCTTTCTGACCAGGGTGAAGACAAGGTCACTTGCCTTGGTAACAGGATTGTGTACCATAGACTCCAATGCAGACCTGGCAGCAACCAGGTCTGGTCTCAATCCCACTTGACTATGACTACAGAAGCAAAACTCATCAGCCCAGGGACCTGAGATGAGAGTGTTTTTATCCATGAAAACAGTCTATATAGTCTGAAAGAGATCCTTCAATTACAGAGACACAAATGACAAGCCCAGCTGCCTGCCGACATGGCCAGCAGACCATTAAGTAGCCTAAGGTGAGCTGACAGATGGAGGACTTTTCTGTACTGATGTGACACTAATGACTGGAAGAGTGATTACCCAAATGTGTAGCTATAAAGAGGCAATGATCACAAGAATGATCACCAAGAATCACATGGTAAACATGATACCACCAATGGAAGTATCTTAAACTGAGCACCTACACTGCTAAATATAACAAACATTACCAACCTTCATATATTTACCACAAAAATATTAAGACTTTTATAACACTACTATAATCAAAACTGTGATATGAGCATAAGTAAATGCAATACTACNTTAAGTAGCCTAAGGTGAGCTGACAGATGGAGGACTTTTCTGTACTGATGTGACACTAATGACTGGAAGAGTGATTACCCAAATGTGTAGCTATAAAGAGGCAATGATCACAAGAATGATCACCAAGAATCACATGGTAAACATGATACCACCAATGGAAGTATCTTAAACTGAGCACCTACACTGCTAAATATAACAAACATTACCAACCTTCATATATTTACCACAAAAATATTAAGACTTTTATAACACTACTATAATCAAAACTGTGATATGAGCATAAGTAAATGCAATACTATAGGAATTTATTGCTTAATAAAGTTGTAATTCCATATCTGTAGGTCAAAAGTAATTTATAATTGGTACTGAATCAATTGGCTGTCTTTTCTGGGGGAAAGAAGGGGTTGGAGCCACTGCCACTATTACATCCCATTTATGTTAAGATATATCCTATGAGGATTAAAGAGTTCAGTGTTTTTATTTCATTTTATTTATTTTAGATTTTTTATTTATTCACTTGACACAGAGGGAGAGAGAGAGAGATCACAAGTAGGCAGAGAGGCAGGCAGAGAGAGAGGAGAGAGGAGGAAGCAGGTTCCCTGCTGAGCAGAGAGCCCGATGTGGGCCTCGATCCCAGGACCCTGGGATCTTGACCTGAGCCGAAGGCAGAGGCTTTAACCCACTGAGCCACCCAGGCGCCCAAGTTCAGTGTTTTTAAATGGATTATATTTAAAAAGTAAACTAAAATCTGCATATAATTGAGAGTTTGAAGGAACTTTTTAAAGCAAGTTAGGAAATACAGATACAACTTTTATTTTTTAAACTTTACTTACTAAGAGCGATAGTACACACAGGGTAGAGGAGCAGAGGGAGAGAGTCCCAAGCAGACTGCTGAGTGCAGAGCCCAACTCAGAGCTCGATCCCATAACCCTGAGATCAGGACCTGAGCTGAGACCAAGAGTCGGATGGCCAACTGACTGTGCCACCCAGGTGCCCATCCAGTTATAATTTTCAAAAACACTTCTTTGCCTACATAAAAATTCAAGGATTTGTGCAGTGAAACAAACACTAATATAGCAAAATAGGTTATCAATTCAGTAGATACATACAAAACATTTAATGATGCCCATGAACAAGTCTTGATGAAATGTTTTAAATCAGTGTTTTAGAGGCTCCTGGATGGCTCAGTCAGTTAATTGTCTGCTGTGGGCTCAGGTCATAATCCCAGGGTCCTGGCATTGAGTCCGACATTGGGCTCCCTGCTCAGCAGGGAGTCTGCTTCTCCCTCTCTCTCTGCCTGCCGTTCTGCCTATTCTGATCTTTGTGTCAAATAAATAAAATCTTTAAAAAATAAAAAATAAATCAGTGTGTTTTTCTTTAAACTTTTTTTTTTNTCTGATCTTTGTGTCAAATAAATAAAATCTTTAAAAAATAAAAAATAAATCAGTGTGTTTTTTTTTAAACTTTTTTTTTTAGATTATTTATTTCACAGAGGGAGAGAGATCACAAGGAGGCAGAGAGGCAGGCAGAGAGAGAGAGGAGGGAGGGGGAAGCAGGCTCCCCGCTGAGCAGGGAGCCCGATGCGGGCCTCGATCCCAGGACCCTGAGATCATGACCTGAGCCGAAAGCAGAGGCTTTAACCCACTGAGCCACCCAGGCGCCCTAAATCAGTGTTTTAAAAGATCATTATTAACTGTGCAAAGACAGTTTTCCACTCAAAATCACAGCAAATGTAGTTAATGGAGTAATTTTAGAACCATTCCTGAACAAAGGAAGAGTGCCCAGTATCAGTGCTTTTTCACAAAATGTGAACAAAAATATGAAAGATGTATAAAATGTCATTACATTGAAAGGAATCAAGGATTAGAGTTTATCATTGTGTCCAACATAAAAAAATAAGGGGGGCGCCTGGGTGGCTCAGTGGGTTAAGCCTCTACCTTCAGCTCAGGTCATGATCTCAGGGTCTTGGGATCGAGTCCCACATCGGGCTCTCTGCTCAGCAGGGAGCCTGCTTCCCTCTCTCTCTCTGCCTGCCTCTCTGCCTACCTGTGATCTCTCTCTCTCAAATAAATAAAAATCTTAAAAAAAAAAAGATTTTAAGTACGAATCTTTTCATTCAACTGTAATGATCTAAACACAAATCAAGTATACCTGATAAAATTTAGTGTCCAATGAATTTTTAACTTTGAATGAAGAAAATAATGCAAAATATCTCAATTTTTGGTACTGAATGCATGCTGTAGTAACCATTTTATATAATAAAGTAGTAAAATACTCTTCAGAATAATCTTAACTTTTTCATTTTTGTTCATTGTAGATACTGAAAATAATTATATACATGGTCTACACATACTTTTACCGAACAGCACTGGTCAAGACTCTTGCTGGACACATAAAGAAAAAAAATATTTTTTTCTGTCAATACCACCGAGCTTGCCTCATTGGATGGTGAAGCTTGAAGCCTGTCCGTTTCAATTCTTATTGCTGACTTATTCCTTTTCTCCTTTCAGCAAATAAGTTATGTCTGTGGCAGATACTCATCAGAACAGTTACATATACAGGAAATGTCCCAGGCATAAAAGATCCAACATTCCTATTGTAGGAGACAGATGATGAAGCAGTAATTGACTTATCAATTATCATAAGTGACATGGGAAAATAAACACGTGGGGAAAAAAAAGGGTGTCCTATACACACACCCCACAGACATTCTGTTGGTTTCTGGGCAAGACAATGGAGATAAAGAGAATCATTAGCTCTTCCGTATTTAACCTAAAAAGATTAGAAAAGGAATGCCAAAGTTTTATAAAATAACTCAGAATATGTTAAAGTGCTGAGAAGCTCCCACAGGTGTCGGCTGGAAAATCCAATCAAACAGATGTGTGCTTCCCCTTGCCTTGGGAGAGGGGCAAGGCCAAGCCACACTTGGTTCATAATGTGTGCATTTTGTGTGCCTTTTCAGACAACTACAATTTCACATTTTGTATCTGCTCCGTTTTCTATTTAATTTGCCTTTATGTTTCTTCATTCTGCCAGACTTCCTTTATGTTTGTTTTTTTGGTATTTGTTTTTTGTCTATATTTTACATCTAACTTTTTATTAAAACGAATAAACTTTAATATATCATACACGGGGGTAACTGGGTAGCTCAGTTGGTTACGTGTCTGCCTTTGGCTCACATCATGATCTTGGGGTCCTGGGACTGAGTCCCATGTCAGGGTCCCTGTTCAGTGGGGAGTCTGCTTCTTTCTCTCCCTCTGCTTCTCCACACACCCCCCCTCCCCCGCCGCCAGTCCTGCTCTCTCTCGTCTCTCAAATAAATAAATAAAATCTTTAAAAAAGGGCACCTGGCTGGCTCAGTCGTTAGTTGTCTGCCTTTGGCTTAGGTCATGATCCCAGTGTCCTGAGATCAAGTCCCGAGTCAGGCTCCCTGCTCAGTGGGAAGCCTGCTTCTCCCTCTCCCACTTCCCCCTGCTTGTATTCCCTCTTTCGCTGTCTTTGTCAAATAAATAAATAAAACCTTAAAAAAAATCTTAAAAAAAACTAAACCACATACAGACCATCAGGTCAAAATGTTGATCTACAAAAGGATTTTCAAATGATGACAAACACTGAAAGTTCCATAGCTCCTTATCTATAAACTAAGTTGACCCTCACAACCCCATAGTCCTTATTCTACAGTTGAGAAAACTAAAACCTACAAACACTTATGGTCACAAAAAGTGTGTCTAGATTCAGTATAAAAGTACTTAATACCAGGGGGTCTCAAGCTGAGTGAGGTCTGGGCATTATGGCACCAAGAATGTGTTTAGTAAAATAAAAAAAAAAAAAAAAAAGAAAGAAAAAAAAGAATGTGTTTAGTTAGGGGTTGTCTGCATAGAACGTTTTACTTTTTGTTTATTTTGTAACTGGATATAATGTATAATTAAATGTACAGATCTTGAGTATTTAGTAGGTGAGTTTTGACAATTGCATATACTCAATGTGATCACAAACCTCAACAAGATACAGAACATACTTACTTCCCTAGAAAAGTTTCCTTGCTCCTTGCAGTTTATTCCTTCCTCTTTATTCCCACAGAAGCACTTTCTTTTTCTTTTTCTCTAAGCAAGGTTTATTTTTTTTAGAGAGAGAGAGAGCACAAGCGGGGGGTGGGGGCAAGGGAGAAGGAAAGAGAGAATCTTAAGCAGATTCCCCACTGAGTGTGGAGCCTGACATAGGACTCAATCCTAGAGGACCCTGAGTTCATGACCTGAGCTGAACTCAAGAGTGGCTGCTTAATGGACTGAGCCACACAGGTGTAAAAGGCACTTTCTGATTTCAATCAGTTACCAGACACACTATTTGTATATGGATACAGGTTTTCCTGCTATTCGAAAATAGAGTTTTCTTATGAAACTCTTCTGTGCTAGGGTAGCACCTGGGTGGCTCAGTTAGCTAAGCATCTGCCTTTTTTTTTTTGACAGAGAGAGAGATTACAAGTAGGCAGAGAGGCAGGCAGAGAGAGGAGGAAGCAGGCTCCCCGATGAGCAGGGAGCCTGATGTGGGGCTCGATCCCAGGACCCTGAGACCATGACCTGAGCTGAAGGCAGAGGCTTTAAACCACTGAGCCACCCAGGCACCCCTAAGCGTCTGCCTTTAGCTCAGGTCATGATCTCAGGGTCCTGGGATCGAGCCCCACGTTGGGTTCTCTGCTCCTCCCTCTCACTCTCCCTTGCTCTCTATCAAATAAATAATCAATGTTAAAATTTTTTTTCTCTGCTGAAATGACATAAAGCAAAGAGTAACCCCCAGGTTCTGAAACTGTTATCCCACTTTGCTTTTACAAAAGACCTACATTAGTACCCACTTTTGCTAACTGAAAGAAATCCAAAGAGGATTTTCAGTTTTGTGAAAAAAGCCCTTACCATACTAATGCAGATCTTTCATAAAACTAAAGTGGCCTAATACAGCCTTTCATAAAATGGGGGAGACCTGCATTAGGCAGTCTCCATGTTATTTTCAAATGTACATCCTGATTGATGTTTCTAGTTTAGAGAAATACTGGTGAAATATTAAAATTCTCCCACTAGATGTATTTGTGTTTGGACTTGAGCAAAAAGCTGAGCTCCTTGTCAATGGGAATAATATTCATATTATGGAGTAAAAAGCACACTTTGGAGATATTGTGGGTTTACTTCCGCACTACCACAATGAAGCAAATACGATAAAGCAAGTAAAATGAACGTTTTTCCAGTGCATGTAACTGTTTACATTATAGTCTATTAAGTGAACAGTGTTTGTCTAAAAAAAAAAAAAAGTACTTACCTTAATTTAAAAATACCTGGGGACGCCCATGAGGCTCAGCTGGTAGAGCACGTGACTCTTGATGTTGGGTTTGTGAGTTCGAGCCCCATGCTGGGCACAGAGTTTATACACACGCACATATACATAAATAATGAACAAAAAATATTTATTTATTGCTAAAAAATGCTAACTGCTGTCTGAGCTTTCAACAACTTAGAATCACTGATCATAGAGTACCGTAACAAATATATTAATAATATAAAAGCTGGAAATGTTGCTAGAATTACCAAAATGTGACACAGACACACAAAGTGAGCAAATGCTGATAGACAAAGGATACTGACAGACTTGTCCAGAGTACAGAATTCCCCTGGTCCTGCCTCCGCTAGCAGATTTACCTCCCACCATTCTCTCACTGTGCTGCTTCAGCTAACCCTCTTTCCTCAGCTTAGGAAATACACTAAGCTCTCAACTATTCTAATATTTTCCTTATAAAGTTCCCTTCATCTGAATTCTCACTCAGTACTTTATTCTAGCTCAAGGACTTGATTAGCTAAATCACACCCACGCTTTCACTCTCAAGTAATAACACTGCCCACTGTATCTTCTCCCTTCATATTAAGCCATTATTATGTCCACAGAACAAGGTGGTCAGGATTCATTTAAAATCCTGTCTTCCTAGGGACGCCTCGGTGGCTTAGTCGGTTGAGCATATGCCTTTAACTCAGGTCATGATCTCGGGTTCCTGGGATCGAGCCCTACATCGGGCTCCCTGCTCAGTGGGGGAGTCTGCCTCTCCCTCTGCCCACAACCCTCCCCGCCGCTTGTGCTCTCTCTCAAGTAAATAAAATAAAATCTTTAAAATCTGTCTTCCTAAACAGATCGGAAAGCCCATAGAGACAGCACAGTCTCTGCTTTGATGGCCCTTACAGACCCTGCCCCTGGCACATAGCTTACCTCATTCAAGTCATTCAATGATCATTTGTGAATTGTCAGAGTAGTGCTGTGCCATTCCCCATAAAAATGGTACAGTATACACATGTACAAATTGAAGTCCCCCTCAAAATAGAACTACAACACAAAAGTTAAGTAGGAATTGTACACAATGTCTGTGCACAATATAATTTAAGCCAAAACACTGTACTTCAAAAAATGTATCTGAGTATTATTACTCACAAGGAAGGTGGAGTGGATATTCTGAAAACAGGTATCTTAGTTAAAATTTAAATTTGTTCCTTATGCTTCTCCCTGAATAGTTTTTTTTTTTTTAAAGTAAGTTATATGCCCAACATGGGGCTTCAACTCACGACCCCAAGATCAAGAGTCACATGCTCTACTGAATGAGTCAGTCAGCATCCCCTAGGCATTGTTTTTTTTAGGCACAATGCTATTGCACAGGTAAGGACTATAGTATACTGTAAACATAAATTTTATATACACTGGGAAACCAAAGTTAATGACTCATTTTATCAATATTTGCTTTATTGTAGTGATATGGAACCAAAACTGTGATATACCTGGGGTATGCCTGTACTTTCTTATTCAAGAGGCAAAGTCTAGCTTTAAAATAGACAGGATAGGTGACTGCTACCTTCACTAATCATATACAGCATCACTAACAGGAAGCTGACACAAATCTATGTCTTCACGATAAAATGTAACTTGAGATACACAACATCACCTACAAGTACTTTGTAATTGATCTTTTGAAACCTTTAGACCAGGAGCAAGCAAAACAGTCACAGGCCTGTTTTTGTAAATAAAGTTTTATGGGGAAATAGCTATATCCATTCACTTACTAAGATCTATGGCTATATTTCCCTACAGAGGTAGAACTAATTTAAGACTTTTTGTCCTGCAAAGCAAAACATACTTTCTATTTGGTTCTTTTCAGAGAGAGAGCTCACCAACCACTGTTCTGGACGCAATTACCAGTTGTCAGGAAATAACAGAAATGCAGTAAACATTTAAACCAGGAGAACAAAATCATAAATATCAAAATGCTCAAAACAACCTAACTTTACACCTCAAGAAACTTGAAAAGAATAAATGAAGTCCAAAAATAGAGGGAAATGGGCGCCTGGGTGGCTCAGTGGGTTAATGCCTCTGCTTTCGGCTCAGGTCATGATCTCAGGGTCCTGGGATCGAGGCCCGCATCGGGCTCCCTGCTCGGCGGGGAGCCTGCTTCCCCCTCTCTCTCTCTCTGCCTGCCTCTCTGCCTCCTTGTGATCTCTCTCCCTCTGTGAAATAAATAAATAAAATCTTTAAAAAAAAAAACAAAAAAACAAAAATAGAGGGAAAAATAACAAGATAGAGATAGAGACAAAAAAAAAAGCAATAGAGGGTACCTGGGTGGCTCAGTGGGTTAAAGCCTCTGCCTTCGGCTCAGGTCATAATCTCAGGGTCCTGGGATCGAGGCCGGCATCGGGCTCTCTGCTCAGCAGGGAGCCTGCTTCCTCCTCTCTCTCTGCCTACTTGTAATCTCTCTCTGTCAAGTAAATAAATAAAATCTTTAAAAAAAAATAGCAATAGAAAGGATCGATAAAACTAACTGCTGAATTTTTGAAATGATAAAATAGACAAACCTTTAGCCAGACTCACACACTTAGAGGTAAAATTAAATATATAAGAGGAGATGTTACAACTGATACCAGAGAAGTGTAAAGGATCCTAAGAGAGTATGGACAACTGTACATAAAAAAATTGGGCAACGTATAAAAAAATAAATTCCTCCACACTTCCAACCTACTAAGACTTCATCAAGAAGAAACAGAAAATTTGAGCAGACTGATTAAAAAGAAACAAGAATCAAAAACCTCTCAGTAAACAAATGTCCAGGACCAGAAGGCTTCGCTGGTGAATTCTGCCAAACATTTAAAGATGAATACCAATCCTTTTCAAATTCTTCCAAAAAACAGAACACTTACGTACTTATTTTATGAGGCCAACATTACCCTAAAACCAGGCAAATACACCACAAAAAGAAAATTACAGGTCACCATCCCTGATAAACATAGATGCAAAAATCCTCAACAACACATTAGCAAACCAAATTAAAGAACACATTAAAGGGATCTAACACCATGATCAAGTGGGATTTACCCAGGGAGGCAAGGGTGGTTCCATTTCTGCAAGCAAATCAATGTGATAAACCACACTAACAAAATGAATAAAAATCACATGATCATGTCAATATATGCAGAACAGCACTTGACAAAATTTAATACCCACTTATGATAAAAACTCTCAATAAAGTGGGTAGAGTAAGGGAATCGCTATCAAAATTCCAGTGACATTTTTCACAGGAACGGCACAAACAATCCTAAAATTTGTATGGAACTACAAAAGACTCTGAATACCCAAAGCAATCCTGAGAAAGAACAAAGCTGGATACATCACGCCCTGGATGCCTGATTTTAAACTATACCAGAAAGTTACAGTAATCAAAACAGTACAGTAAGGTCACAAAAAAGAGACAAAGATCAATGGAATAGAATAGAGGGCCCAGAAATAGTCCCATGCAAATATGGTCAAATAATTTATGACACAGGAGTGAAGAAATACAATGGGGATAGGAAATGGTGTTGGGAAAACTGGACAGCCATAAGTAAAAAATGAAACTGGACCATACACAAAAATTACCTCAAAAGAGACTAAACACTTGAATTTAAGACTGTAAGCCATAGAAGTAGAAGAAAACAAAGGTAGTAAGCTCTTTGACACTGGTCTTGGAGAGGAGTTTTTGGATTTGACACCAGAAGCAAAAGCAACAGAAGCAAAAGGAAACAAGCGGAACTACATCAGACTAAAAAACTGCACAGCAGAAATGGTTGTCAGAGGTGTGAGTGGGATGGAGAAACTGGTGAAGACTGTCAAAAAGTACAAACTGCAGGCGCCTGGGTGGCTCAGTGGGTTAAAGCCTCTGCCTTCGGCTCAGGTCATGATCTCAGGGTCCTGGGATGGAGCCCCGCATCGGGCTCTCTGCTCAGCAGGGAGCCTGCTTCCTCCTCTCTCTGCCTGCTTCTCAGCCTACTTATAATCTCTCTCTCTGTCAAATAAATAAAATCTTTAAAAAAAAAAAAGTACAAACTGCCAATTATAAATTAAGTCCTAGATACATGACTATCATCAATATGATAGAGACTGTAATAACACTGTATTGCATATCTGAAAGGAAGAGCTTAAGAGTTCTCATCACAAGGAAAAGAAGTTGTAACCACGCATGGTAACGGATGTTAACAAGACTTACTGTAGTGATCATTTCCGAATATAAACAAATATTGAATCTTTATGCTGTACACCTGAAACTAATATAAGGTTATGTCAACTATATCTCAATTAAAAAAAAGAAATCATCAAAATGTGTGACTTTCTGAAAGAACATGTTGACGTTTCAAAAAGTGGAGAAACAATAGCCAGTGAAGTAGGTTAAGACACTAAAAGACAAAAAAAAATGGCCATATATCTCTGATCGCATCTTAGATCCAAAAACACCCAAAAGCTTATTTTGGAACGTTTCAGTTTTTTCAGAGTTGACAGAGGACATTATTATTATTTTAAATTTTCATGGGGGAAATAATACTACTGTGGTTTTATTAGCACAAGGTCCTTATCTTTAGCAGATGCATTACCAAGTATTAAAGGCCAAGTATCCTGCCTCCCATTTATTTTCAACTTACTCTCCTACTGTCACCAAAACATGTACTTATTTATCTAAAAGGCAAACATGCAAAATGCTAGAAGTGAGTGAATCTACTTCAATGGAAATATTCATCGGAAATAGTACTGTATGTTCAAATTTTATTTAGGCTTAAGGTTTTTCAATGGAAAAAAATATACTTAGTCCAAGTATCCTGTTACGGGGAAGTTCAATTATTCCAGAACTAGGACCAAAAAAAAGCCTCCACTTGTTTTTGTTAGAGGCCCGCGGTTTAAAGTTTTGCGGGGCTGCAGTCTCACGAAGTTCGGATGAAGAGACGGGTGAGTACTCTTGTTTCTCTTCAGTAAAAAGGCCTGTGGTCTACATACGTTTCTATTTCTCCGCAGAAATATGCCCACCGTAGACACTGAAGAAAGTATATTCACTTCGCGCGTGACCGTCCTGTGTCAAAAGCAAAGAACGCGCAAAAACAAAGCCAAACCGTCAGGTCAAACATTCCTTGGCATCCAAGAGGAAAACGGGCCCGTCGGAACCAGCTTCCCCCCAAAGGGCTCACCGCAGGGCGCCGGAACCGCGGGGTCCGTGAGGACGCGAGGACATGGCCCGTCCGCCAACTCGACGGAAGCAGCTCTTTCCCCCTGCAGAAAAGTCACAAAAGTTGCTTTGCAGGCTCCTGAGGAGGGAAGCAGCGTATGAACCGACCCCCCCAGGAGCGCCCTGACATTTCCCCGCCCAGCTACTCCTGAGGACACCCCCAGAGGAAGGCAGAGGTGCGCGCCACTCCCTTTTTTTCAGTTTATTTTTAAAAAGTCATCCCTTAGGCGCCTGGGTGGCTCAATGGGTTAAAGCCTCTGCCTTCGGCTCAGGTCATGATCTCAGGGTCCTGGGATCGAGGCCCGCATCGGGCTCTCTGCTCGGCGGGGAGCCTGCTTCCCCCCTCTCTCTGCCTGCCTCTCTGCCCACTTGTGATTTCTCTCTGTGTGTCAAATAAATAAATAAAATCTTTAAAAAAAATAAAATAAAAAATAAAAAGTCATCCCTACACCCAAGGTAGGGCTCGAACTCACGACCCCCAAATCAAGAGTGGCTCTCTCCCCTGACTGAGCCCGCCAGGCGCCCCACGCGCCAGGTCTCTTGAAGCAGGGTCCTGGGAGGCCCGGGACAAAGTCGTTCTTTAGCGGCCATCTCCCAACCCCTTCCCTCTACCTCGGGTCAGCTTCCAGAAGCAGGCATGCGCAGACCACAGCCAAAGCGAAACCAGGCCAGCGGCGGAAGAAGCCCCGGCGCCTGCGTGACCTCACTTCCGCTTCCTGTCTGAGGCCGGAAGGGGCGGGCCCCCGCTGGCGGCCATCAACCCCGTGGGACCACGGCAGGAGGGAAAGCTCTAGTTTCCTCACACCAGGGTGTGGGTGTGGCCAGGGCCGGGGTAGGCCCCGGGGCAGGGGACAGAATGGGACCCAGAGACCTGGCAGAGGTTAGAGCCAGCGCCGTGGGCGGGGCCTACTCCTGAGGGCGTGGCTGCAGGGGCGAATAGACCCCGTAGCTGTTGACACTGCTGAATACTTCAGCCGGAAGGGCGAGTGTGCGGGTGGGCGCCGACCCCACAACACGCACCGGAGCTGCTTGCCCCTCCCCTTGTTCCTGGACCCCTTACACGGATTCTCCCCTAACGTTCTTGCCAGTCCCCAAAGTGGTCTAGCTCCTCCAGTCAGATCCCTTCTTTAGGTCTCTATTTGGGCACCAGGCAAAAACTCCAGGAACTGATTACTTTAGATTTTCGATGTGAGGACATTTTCTGCAAATCTGTTTACCCCCTTTTATAATAATTCTCTTTTTATTGATTTTTTGAAATAGCATTGATACCGGGCATTCTCCTCAGGAATACATGCGAAGTTTCTCCAGTCATCATGTTCTCTGTGGTTGCTGTGGTTTTCAGTGGATGGCCTTTGTGGAGTTAATAAAGCTGTTTAAACCCTGATTTTAATAAGACATTTTATTAAGAATTGTTCGTGTGCATTATCGAATGTGTCTTACGCGTCTATTGATAACTATTTTGCTAGGTTGTTTCATGTGTTGCTGGACAAAATACTAAATGTATGTAGCCAAAGAATCTTCCTAAGATTTTTTTTTTTTTTTTGATAGACACACAGCGAGAGAGGAAACACAAGCAGAGGGAGTGGGAGAGGGAGAGGCAGGCTTCCCGCTGAGCAGGGAGCCCTTTGTGGGGCTCCATCCCAGGACCCCGCATCCCAGGGCCCTGGGTTCATGATTTGAGCCAAAGGCAGACGCTTAACAACTGAGCCAGCCAGGCGCCCCCAAAGAATCTTTTTTAAAAATATTTTAAGGGCGCCTGGGTGGCTCAGTGGGTTAAAGCCTCTGCCTTCAGCTCAGGTCATGATGTCAGGGTCCTGGGATCGAGGCCCGCATCAGGCTCTCTGCTCGGCGGGGAGCCTGCTTCTTCCTCTTTCTCTGCCTGCCTCTCTGCCTGCTTGTGATCTCTCTCTGTCAAATAAATAAATAAAATCTTTAAAAAATATATTTTAAGGTTTTATTTATTTACTTGAGGGAGAGAGAGAATGAGCAGGGGGAAGCACAGAGGGAGAAGCAGACTCCCCAGTGAGCAGGGAACCTGACATGGGGCTCAATCCCAGGACCCGGAGACCACACTGGAACTGAAGGCAGCCGTCTAACGGACTGAGCCACCCAGATGTCCCCAAAATAATTTGTTCCTTGCCTTTAAATGTCCAAACTATACCGAATTTGTTTCTCACATTTATTGAAGACATTATTATTTTATTTTTTTTAAAGATTTTATTTATTTATTTGACACAGAGAGAGATTACAAGTAGGCAGAGAGGCAGGCAGAGAGACAGGGAGAGGAGGAAGCAGGCTCCCTGCTGAGCAGAGAGCCCGATGCGGGCCTCGATCCCAGGACGCTGAGATCATGACCTGAGCCGAAAGCAGAGGCTTTAACCCACTGAGCCACCCAGGCGCCCAGACATTATTATTTTTTTTAAGATTTATTTATTTGAGAGAGTGGGCGAGAGAGGGGGAGGAAGGATCAGGGAGGACAGAGAGTGCGGGAGAAGCAGGCTCCCAGCTGAGCAGGGAGCCTGTGCTGGGCTCAATCCCTGGATACTGGGATCATGACCAGAGCTGAAGGCAGCCGCTCAGCCCACTGAGCCTCCCAGCCGCCCCTATTAAAGACATTTAAATTTTTAATCCTTGTGGAGTTTATTTCGCCGTGTGGTGTGGGGTAGTGGATCTGATTATTTTATTTCCTCCAGAAAAGATGGCTAGTTGTGGTACCACTTACCAGTCAACTTTTCTTGACCTAGTCATGTGAAATTCCATCTTTATTAAATAAATTACTATGTGTGCTGATACAAGTTTCTCGACTCTTCTGTGCCAATAATACTAATGCCCATATCGTACTTTTTTTATTACAATAGCTTAATATTTAGTTCTAATATTTAGTGGTAAAAATATAATGGCAGCTAATATATGTTGCACCTTACTTCTTTCAGTGCTTCAGAGATAAGAAATTTTTTATGCTAATGATGCAACTATACCATGATTCTTTTCTTTTTGGAAAAATTTTATTGAACTATAATTCACATAACCTACAATTTGTGCATTGAAACTTTAACATTCAATGTTCTTTTTAAAAATTAAATTCCAAAGTTGTGGAATTAGCACAATTTTAGAACTTTTTTGTCACTCCAAAAGAACCGTTCCTTTGGCTATCATCATCCCATTTTCTTCCTCTCTTAATGTGTAGGTAACCAAGAGTGATTTTCTGATTCTATAGATTTGCCTTTTCTGGACATTTCGTGTAAATGAAATCATAAAATCCTTTGCCAATAGCTTCTTTTCACTTAGCATGTTTTCAAGGTTCATGTGTGTTGTAGTTCGTATCATTTTTAAATTGCTGAATGATATTCCATTGTATGGATATGCTACATGTTATTTACATATTTATTAGTTGATGCACATTTGGGTTGTTAACACTTTGTGGGTATTATGAGTACTGCTGCTCTGAGCATTCACATATTTTTGCGTGTGTGCAGACGTATTTTAATTTATCCTGGGTATTGTATTAGTCAGAATTCTCCAGAGAAATAGAATATACGCCCTTGAACTTTATGGTGAGCTCAGAAAGATATATTATATATACACACATACGATGGACATAACATACACTATATGTACTTACTCTATACACACATGACTTTTATTTAAGGAACTACTTATATAACTAGGAAGGCTGAGAAATCTCACAATCTACCATCCCCAATCGAGAGACCTATGAAAGTAGGTGGTGCCTTTCAAACACTTGAGAGCCCGACTGCCAACAGTGTAGATTTCAGTCCCTGTCTCAAAGCCTGAGAACCAGGAACATCCAAGAGCCGAAGATCACTATCCCAGTTCAACAACCAGACAGAGAAAGAGAATATAGTCATCCTCTGCTTTTTTGGTCCATTCAGGCCCTCAGTCGGATTGGATGATGCCCACCCATGTTGGGGAGGGTGATATGCTATGTTCAGTCTATTGATTCAAATGCAAATCTCCTGAAACATGCTCAAAGACACCACCAAAAATGACATTAATGAGCTATCTAGGCATTTCATGACACAGTCTAGTTGACACACAGAATTAATTACCATAGGTATCTACCTAGGAGTAGGATGCTGGGTCATAGAGTAACTGTATATTTGACATTTTTAAGTACTACCAGACTGTTTTCCAAAGTGGCTGCACCATTTTACATTCTACCCATCAGGGTATAAGTTCTTATTTCCCAATGTCACTTGTTAATTTTTGTTTTTATATATTAGCTATCCAAAGTGGTAAGAAGTGATATCTCCTTGTGATCTGGGTCATTTTTCTACTGACCAGTGATGCTGATGACCAGTGGTATCTTTTCATGTATTTGTTGCTATTTGTTATGTCCTTGGAGAAATGTCTTTTCAAATCCTTGTCTATTTTAAAACTGGATTATTTGTCCTTTTTTTGTTTATTAAGAATTATTTATATATTCTGTATAGAAGTTGTTTTCTGCACATATGAATTGCCAGTATTTTCTCCCATTCCACAGGTTGTCTTTCACTTTCTTGATGTGTTCTTTGGAGTACAAAAGTATTTAAATGTTGATGATTGACCTCTGAAGTACAAAAGATCTTAATTTTGAGGGGCACCTGGGTGGCTCCGTCATTAAGCATCTGCCTTCAGCTCGGGTCATGATCCCAGGGTCCCGGGATGGAGCCCCACATTGGGCTCCCTGCTCAGCGGGAAGCCTGCTTCTCCCTCTCTCACTCCCCTTGCTTGTGTTCCCTTTCTCGCTGTTTCCCTCTGTCAAATAAATAAATAAAATCTTTAACAAAATAAAAAAGTTTTAAAAAGTAAAAAAAACCCCAAAAGATCTTAATTTTGATAAACTACAATTTATCTATTTTTTTCTTTGGTTGCAAGGTGCTTTTGGTATCACACCTAAGAAACCATTGCCAGATTCAATGTCAAGAAGCTTTCCTCCTATGCTTTCTTCTAGGAATTTTGCAGTGTCGTGTTAATGGTTGATCTTGGTTTCATTTGTTTTTAAGAGATGGAAAGCAGTAACATTCCAGTGCTTCATCACATATGGCTAGCAGTGCCATTTGCACAGTCTAGGAACTCTTGACTGCTCTTTACTCAGTTAAAACCAAAAGATAGGGGCACTTGGGTGGCTCAGTTGGTTAAGCATCTGCCTTTGGTCATGATCGCAGGGCCCTGGGATCAAGCCCCATGTCAGGCTCTCTGCTCCTCGGGGAGTCTTCTCCTTCTCCTTCTGCCATTCCCCTGCTTGTGCTTTCTCACTCTCTCTCTCAAATAAATAAAGATCTTAAAAAAAAAAAAAAAAAAAGACTCTCTATCCCTCTCTCCCACAACCGGCACACACCCTTTCTAGAATAAATAAATCGTAAAAAAAATTGTAAAAATCGAAAGATATTTATTTTTTTATTCTCAATTTCTGAAATAGGCAAAATTGAATTATTAAGTGGAGAAGCAGTAGAGGTAAGCACCTCTTTGTTATGTTTATATAATAAGTTTTAAACCTTGAAATCCAAGAGCGCCTGGGTGGCTCAGTGGGTTAAAGCCTCTGCCTTCAGCTCAGGTCATGATCCCAGGGTCCTGGGATCGAGGCCCACATCAGGCTCTCTGCTCGGCGGGGAGCCTGCTTCCTCCTCTCTCCTCTCTCTCTGCCTACTTGTAATCTCTCTCTCTGTGTCAAATAAATAAAATCTTTTAAAAAAAAACAACCTTGAAATCCAATTTTAACACCTACTGAGCCTTATTAATTATTTTAACCAAGTGTCCACGGAATCACATTTTATCGAGGGGTAAAGACAAAGACCTTAATTTAAATTTATTTTTCATCATTGTCAGGGCATTGATGCTTAAGATGGGATACTTTAGGGTAATGGGTACAATAAGTATGGGAAATTTAGACACAACTACAATTACAGTGGGTTACACCTATTTTCCTCTATTTTAATTATTTTTTTGATTATAGGAGAGATATTTAAATTTAGTGGGGTTCCCAAGTATAACTATAATTTGAGCCCTAGTATTGATTACAATTTGTGAAGCCTCATCAATTAGTATATTTTAGCAATGTTATATTTAATTTGGAACTTACATCGTGGAGGTGTGAAAGCCTCCGTGATCCTTTTGTCTTTTTGATATGTAAATTTTTTTTTTTTAAGATTTTATTTATTCATTTGACACACAGAGAGAGATTACAAGTAAGCAGAGAGGCAGGCAGAGAGAGAGGAGAGAGGAGGAAGCAGGCTCCCTGCTGAGCAGAGAGCCCGATGTGGGCCTCGATCCCAGGACCCTGGGATCATGACCTGAGCCAAAGGCAGCGGCTTTAACCCACTGAGCCACCCAGGCGCCCTGATATGTAAATTTTTAAATATATAAACTTTGTTACATATTTGTTATATATAATTATAAAAATTGTTATGTAAGTTTTTAACATATAAACTTTAATATATAAACTAGGTTTTCAATTGGTTCAAATTATGGATCTTCGTTTTAATTTAGTTCTGTATGTAGTGTATACTTATAATTTATATATGTATACATCTATATTAAATGTTACAAATGTACATAATTTACTTTACCTTTTATTTTCTCCCCTGTAGCTGTGGGTCTATTTTTCACTATTGTTTTTAAATGAGTAAACAACTGAAGACTAACATTATGTTTCTAGACCTGACAGTTACTTGCTACAGAAGATTTAAAGTTCCTCTTCTTTGGGAAGGGAGGGATTACTTGTAGCCACATAAAGCCCTTGCCACTATACTTTTTTTCTTTTGGTCTCTTATCTTTCCCCATTATTTTTCTTTAGTTATTTACCCATAAGCTCCTGATGGTCTTGAGTGGATCTTTGCTATGTGCAGTGGCCTCCCTTTCTAGACTGTCCCTTTCAACTTCAGAGGGACTGGAGTCTCTCTCCAAGAGAGCAATATGGAGGAATCCCAATTTTATAACATTTGGTGCTTTATTTATTTATTTATTTTTAAGATTTTAATTATTTATTAGACACAGAGAGAGAGAGATCACAAGTAGGCAGAGAAGCAGGCAGAGAGAGAGGAGGAAGCAGGCTCTCTGCCGAGCAGAGAGCCTGATGCGGGCCTCGATCCCAGGACCCTGAGATCATGACCTGAGCTGAAGGGAGAGGCTTTAACCCACTGAGCCACCCAAGCGCCCAACATTCGGTTTTTAAGAAGATGCTCCTACGAGTTGATCGGCAATGGCACTCGAGAGCCCATGCACACGGACCAGGAGATTTACAGATGGGTTTGAGTTGAGAAACCTCCTGAGGTTTTTTAAGGGGACATTTAAAAATGTTCTTACCCTTTTCCCTTTCTCATGAAACACGGATCACATTCCCCACCAGGCAGTCAGGGGAACAAATCACAACAGAAGCAAAGCAAGGTACAACAGAGACATACATGACGGCTGCTGCTGTCTTTGGCAGGGAAGGCTGCTGAGGACCTCCTGATCTCTTTGGCCCCCACAGGAGATGTAGTGTCTGAGGAGATCCCCCTTGGTGTTGCAGGGAACACCACTACTTAGTGTTGAGGAGAGGGAAGTTGTTTCTGGTTGTCCTTACATACTGGTAAGGAGAAAATGTTATTGGCTAGGTCAATAGTTTGCATTTATACCAAGTGAATTATAATATTATTAGGGGATAAAAATGGGCACTATAGAAGAATGAAAGGACAGGGGTGCCTGGCTGGCTCAGTTGGTTAAGGATCTGCCTTAGGCTTAGGTCATGATGCCAGGGTCCCGGGATCAAGCCCTATATCATGTTCCCTGCTCAGTGGTGAGTTTGCTTGCTTCTTCTCTCCCCACTGTTCGTGATTTCTCTCTCTCTCTCAAATAAATAAATAAACCTTAAAAAAAAAAAGAATGAAAGGACAATTTATCAGAAATATAAAATGAGGGGCACCTGGGTGGCTCAGTCTGCTAAGCATCTGCCTTCGGCTCAGGTCATGATTCTAGAAGCAAGCCCCGCACTGGGCTCCCAGCTCAGCTGGTTCTGAAACTCCCTGCTTCTCCCCCTGTCCCTCACTGTCCTTGTGCATGCACGCTCTCTCTCTCTCTAATAAAATCTTTAAAAAAAAAGAAATATAAAATGACATTTGTATGCATCTAGTTATAGTGCCTCAAAGTGAGATAGAATTAAAAAAACCAATCCAACTACCCACAGTGATAGTGACACATTTAATATACCTCTCTCAATAAAGGACAAATGAGGAGAGAAGGTTTGTAATGATACAAATTTTAAAAACACAAAAAGATTCATCCATCAGACACAGTGATTATACCAAATAATTACAGAACAGACATTGTTTTCAACCATATTTAAAGGATTAATAAAACTTGACCACCTAGCAGATGTTATCAAATAACGGAAATCCCTTGTAACAGAAGCTTCCCACCAGAGTGGTTTACATCAGTTAGGAGTTTTTCTTGTGTTAGATGAAGCCCAGAAATAAGCAACCCAAGGTTGGTACAGCCAAATAATACTGTATGTCCCTGTTCTATAATCAGTACCCTCTGACTATCATCCTCTTGGTCTATTTTCTAGGAAAGAAAAAGAGATAAGACACAGGGCAAACAGTGAAGGGAAAATGCCAGCTGAGATACTCCCATTGCCAAGGGCTTCTTTAGAACCCACGAGCAGTGACCTCTGCCTATTTCTTACTGGCCAGAACCAAGGGCTCATGGGCACTCACAGTGGTAAAGAAAGTTAAGAGAGTTCCTTAAAAAATCGTTCACACTGCCAACCTGAAAACAATTGTAGTTTTGTTACTTTAGGACAGGGAGGAATGGGTCTTGGGATACTCGCTGTATCTGGCACATTGGGCCACATAGCAAGTCTCCATTAATTTTCTGTTTGAAATAATGTCATACGGAATCTACATCACGAAGACCATGCATTTGTGTATAATCCAATTAAATTATAACTCTATAAAATATAACTAAAATATGCAGAGTCTGCACATTAAAAATACATTTCTAAATAACCTACAGGTCCAAGATATCTTGACGAGGCTTGGACAACATTTAGTACTAAATTTTGGTGAAAACATTATTTATCAAAACTTCTGTGATAGAGATTAAGGGGTATTTAGAGTGCCATATAACCTTTAATATTCATCAGTTAACAAGCTGACACACTTTCAGGATGAGACACTCACTGATAAACACAATCACAGAACGATAACATTCGTAAGACTAGTATAGTGTAAGTCAAGAATTGTGCCTGGGCTTTCCACATTGGTCATAACAGGGCTGGTCTCTAGTGTGAGTTCTAAAATGAGGAATGAGGTATAAAGGCCCAAGAAAGGCTTTCCTATAGTCATTTCACTCATACTTTCTGCCCAGTATGTATTCGCTTGTGCATTATAAGATTAGTGCTGGTGCTAAATGCCTTTCCACACTGAATGCATTGATACGGCTTCTCTCCTGTGTGAGTTCTCACATGTACCCTTAGGCATGAGGAATTCCTAAAGGCCTTTCCACATTCTTTACACTCATAGGTTTTCTCTCCAGTATGAGTTCTCTTGTGCACAATGAGGTAAGAGCCTGTGCTGAAGGATTTTCCACACTGACTACACTCGTATGGTTTCTCTCCAGTGTGAGATCGTGTGTGTTTCTTAAGGGACGACTGATCGATGAAGGCTTTCCCACAGTCACTGCATTCATAGGGCTTCTCTCCAGTGTGGGTTCTCATATGCTTCTGAAGGGATGAAGGAACAGTGAAAGCCTTGCCACATTCCTTACAGTCATAGGGTTTCTCTCCAGTATGAGTCCTTTTGTGCACATTAAGATGAGAGCTCTGGCTGAAGGATTTTCCACAGTGATTACACTCATAAGGCTTCTCTCCAGTGTGAGATCTCACGTGCTTTTTAAGGGAAGACTGAAAAATGAAAGCCTTCCCACAGTCACCACATTCATAAGGCTTCTCTCCGGCATGAGGTCGCACACATTTCTGAAGGGACGAGGAGCTGGTGAACACTTTTCCGTGCTCCTTACATTCTGAGCTTTCCTCCACAGTACACATTGTTTTGTGGACACCAAGGGAGGCTCTTTCTCCATGATCACAGCATTCACAGAGTTCCTCTCCAGTAGGTATTTGCACACGTACTGAAAAGGAAGGGTGTAAGCTGAAGGACATAAGACACTGATTACACGCATGAGATTTCTCTCCTGTGAGAGTCCTTAAGTGTTTCCTAAGGGATGCCTCTTGACTGAAAGCTTTGCCACAATCATTAAACTCATGAGTTTTCTCTCCACTGTGAGTACTTACATGACTGCTAAGAGTTGAGGGGTGGTCAAGGTCTTTCCCATATTCTTTATAATTGTAGCATTTCTCTCCCTCACAATATCTTATACACGTAAAGTGATAGTTCTTTCTGAAGAATTTTCCACAATGATCAAATTCTAAGGGTTTCTGGCCAGGTTGAGTTGATGCCTGCAGAAAAAGGAGTAAGTGGTAACTAAAGACTTCCTCACTTTCTTTACATTCATGGGAATTCTTTTGTGTGGATTCTGCCATACATAGGAAGTACATGATTATGACTGACATTTTTACTATTTTCAGTGCATGTATGTGATTTTCCTGCCCTATTACTTCCTTCAAGTTGAATCAACTGAATGCTCTAACCCAGGACTCCATCATTCCAAACACAGGGCATTCTTAATACAGAATTTTGCCAATAATGAATGAAGAATGAATTAACTATGTATTGATACATACTTAACAATGGAATCACATTTAAATAAATGTTTACTTTTTGGTATTCTCTGTGGGGCAGCAAGTGTTGACCTTGGTTTAGAGATTTCTCTAATTTTATGAGATTCAGGAAGACTTTCCTGAGATAGCTTTCTCGTGAGTGAATGCCACCTGCCTCACGGTCTCGCCTCGCTTGGAAGCTGGTGCTTTAACTGAATGGCATTCAAAGACTTCTCCCCCCTGTAAAAAATCAGAAATCATTCCTGTGAATCTTACCGTTTTTATGCCACTGCAAGTTTTTTCCTCAGGAGCATTCTGCATTGGAATCCCATCTTTTGACTTCAGTTGAATATCCCAATCTGAAATTAAAAATTTTTGTAACTATTGGGATAAAAAGTAGGGATAATAGAAAAAAGGAGGTGGGTACCCTATGGGTTTGTTTTCAATAACACTAAGTATGGAAAGGAAATGTGAAAGAGAAGATGTAACTTGTGACCAGAGAAACTGTTCTAGGAACTTAGCTCTGGGAGTTGCTAATAATAGGAATAAGCAATGGAAATGGGAAGTATTTTACTTAGAAAGGACTCTGGAGGTTTGAGATAATAGAGTATAGTATCTGGAAAACAAAGTAGGGAAAATGGAACAAAAAGTATTCAAGGAAATGTCAAACTGAAAGAGGAATTAAAACAGCCTTTTCTCTGAGACGACATGAAAATGTGAATGGCAAGATGGTAAAAGACAGAAAGCACACATAATGGCCTCGTTCTCCCACAAACTGACAGTTCCAAATAGACCATTCCTCACCAAGGCTTCTCCACATAATAACTCCTTTCTGCTTGGGGCTCACCTGTACAGGCACCTTGGAGAACTGCCCCCTCCTCTCTCCCCAGTGCTTCCTGCTCTACCTCCGTGATCAGACTGTGTTTGCAGAGAGGATATCCTGCTCATGGAGAAAGAAGCGTGAGGTGGGGGAACTGTGAAGGACACAAGAAATCTGTCCACAAAACCGATTCCAATGCTCTGATATTAAGGGATTCTGAAGATAGGCAAGTACAACTTCAGGACTGACCAAAGAATCAGATCTGAGCTCTTTTACAAAGTCCCCAAAACAGACACCTAAGTATGCCCTATCCATAGGGAACTAACCCTTGAAATCCAAGCCCAAGAGCAGAAACATACTGCAAATTACCTAAATCTTATAATAATAATGAAAATGAAATCAATGTGTTTTTATGGGAAGCTATGAGACTGTCCCACAAGAGCAGGAGCCATTCATTTTGTGTTTACCATGTATCGTCATTCTTTTCATATACCCTGGAACACAGTATGTGAGGAAGGACCATCTGCTGCATGAAGAAATGAGAAAATGAAGGAATGAGGCCAGTCTTACCCACGGAGGCCAAGTTCCTATAGTTCTCCAGCATCACATCTCTGTACAGGGTTTTCTGAGCAGGGTCCAGCAGTGCCCACTCTTCCTGGGAGAAGTCCACCGCCACCTCCTCAAAGGTCACTGAATCCTGAAACATCACAAGCATTGTGGCTCAGGCAAAGCCCATCTCTAACAAGGTAGCAAAAGAATGGTGGGGGAGGCTGCCAGCACTGGGGAAGGAGACTAGCACACGGCATGCTCATATGTGCTTCAGAGGCCTCCCATTATCTGCCCCGAGGCTCAGTTCTTGGAACTCTCTTCTTTCACTCTCTCTGCCTGGATGATCTCATCCAGACTCATGCTTTTAGCAGCTTGTCTAATATATAGTTGACCTGATCTTTCCACCATTAGCTTGCGAGGACTCTTCCAGTCTTAGTCAAGATCGAGTATAGATCGACTGTACAGCAGGATGAGAAAAATACTTGGAAAATGAATGATTTTCCTAGTGAGAAATCTCTCTTGTCCTGCACAGCACCCAGTAGAATATGGAACTAATACTCAACCTGTAGGAAGATCTGGGGAAAAAAAGAAATTAACAAATGTTGTAGTAACAGAAGCCTTTCCTAAGGCATTCTTTATTTCATTCTAAGAAGCCCAGAGAACTGAGGAAGACGGAGGCCAGCTCAGTTGAAACTGTACATCAGGGGTAAGAGATGTGTCCTTCGGGAACAGCAATGTTTTCTGGAAAAAGAATAATTTCCTCTGTACCTGTGACCAGGTTGTCAGCAATCCTGCAGCCATCCTTCCTCTTGTATGTCTCCCTCCTTACCAGACAGGGTTCTGAGCAAGCAGACCTAGAGAAGAAAGAAGCCACAGAGTCTAGGCTTAACAGATATTCAACACTTACACCCTAGAGACAAATGATTTAATATCTCCAATAAGTCAATTGATTAACAAAAAAAAAGAAAAAGAAAAAGAAAAAAGAAAAAGGAAAGGGAGGAGATGAAACAGGTACTTAAAAGACCTATACCTCAAAAAACAAAGTGGGGGCTCTGACAGGATCCTGACTTGAACAAATCAACTGCACAGAGATATTCTGGAGAATCTGGGAACTCCAGAGTTTGCCAGGTGAGAAAATGCTGTGGTGGTATGTACCAGCTACAGATTCATACTTAAGTATATTTACTGATGAAAGGATGTGATATCTGGAATGGGCTATTAAAAAAAAACAAACCCAGAAATAAGAAAAAGCAGGTGGACAGGGTACTAGCACTGTCCAACACTATTACCTGCAATGATACAGGAGCCACCAGTCATATATGGCTATTGAGCAGTTGAAATGAAGCCAGTATTATTTAAGTAATTGAGATTTTTACTTAAACTTAAATACCCATATGTGGATAGTATATTAAACAGTCAAGCTATGATGATCCAAGACTGGCAAAATATTGAAAATTGTCAAAGCTGGGCGCCTGGGTGGCTCAGTGGATTAAAGCCGCTGCCTTCGGCTCAGGTCATGATCCCAGGGTCCTGGGATTGAGGCCCACATCGGGCTCTCTGCTCAGCAGGGAGCCTGCTTCCTCCTCTCTCTCTCTCTGCCTGCCTCTCTGCCTACTTGTAATCTCTCTCTCTGTGTCAAATGAATAAATAAAATCTTTAAAAAAAAAAAAAAAAAAGAAAATTGTCAAAGCTGAGTGTTGATGACATAAGGATTCATTATACCATTCTATTCTTGTGTGTACTTGAAAATTCTCCTATGAAAAGCTTAAAAATTTTAAAGGATAAAATAAAGACATTTTTAAGTAAAGACCTGAAAGAGTTTACCCAACAAAAGATCACTAAAGTAAATTCTCTTCCAGGAAATGGGAATTTGTGCAACTGAAATGTTAAAAAAGGAGAGTAAACAAAAATCAAATGGGTAAAACTAAATGAACCTTGATCATATAAAATGGTAATAATGGTCTAATTTGTGAGATGGAAAAGCAAGCTAGAATCCTAAAACTGAATGATAAAAACACATAAATTTGGAGGGAGGTGAATGGAGTTTTACACTCCTTGTACTCTTGCAGGAGGGAATAGAGATGTTGATTAGCTTTTAACTTTAAGTGTGCCTGGTAAGATACTAGAGTGACCACTAAGTGAATGGACTCAGCAGGTTTAACTCACAGTCTAAAAGAAAAAAAATGGGATTAAAAAAAAAACCCCGACAATTATTCCAAATGAAAAATAAGCAGGGAAAAGAATCAAAAAAAAGCAGGTAAAGTAAAAAACACAATGCAATGGGCGCCTGGGTGGCTCAGTGGGTTAAAGCCTCTGTTTTCGGCTCAGGTCATGATCTCAGGGTCCTGGGATCGAGGCCCACATCGGGCTCTCTGCTCAGCAGGGAGCCTGCTTCCCCTTCTCTCTCTGCCTGCCTCTGCCTCCTTGTGATCTCTCTCCCTCTGTGAAATAAATAAATATAATCTTAAAAAAAAAAAAAAGAGAAAAAAAAACACAATGCAAGACAGTAGAAAATGTTGGTATCAATAATCACAATGAATATACAGGTAAGAGGATTAGATTTTTTTTTAAAAGATTTTATTTATTTATTTATTTGACAGAGAGAGAGAGAGATCACAAGTAGGCTGAGAGGCAGGCAGAGAGAGAGGAGGAAGCAGGCTCCCTGCTGAGCAGAGAGCCCGATGTGGGCCTCGATCCCAGGACGCTGAGATCATGACCTGAGCGGAAAGCAGAGGCTTTAACCCACTGAGCCACCCAGGCACCCTGGGCTCTCTCTTCAATGGGAAGCCTGCTTCTCCCTCTCCTTCTGCCACCCCCTGCTTGGGCTCTAACAAATAAATAAAATCTTAAAAAAAAAACAACAGAAAGACTGAATCTCAAAAATAAAAATGATACACCAGACAAATATTAACCAAAATTGTTTGATTTCACATTTTTTTTTTTAAACATAGGCACCATGCCCAGTATGGAGCCCAACATGGGGCTTGAACTCACAACTGTGAATCAAGACCTGAGCTGAAATCAAGAGTTGGACGCTTAACCGGCTGAGTCACCCGGGAGCCTCTGATTTCACACATTTTTTTGGAAAGATTTAATTTATTTACTTGACAGAGAGAGAGATCACAAGTAGGCAGAGAGGCAGGCAGAGAGAGAGGAGGAAGCAGACTCCCTGCTAAGCAGAGAGCCTGATGCGGGATTCAATCCCAGTACCCTGAGATCATGACCTGAGCCGAAGGCAGAGGCTTTAGCCCACTGAGCCACCCAGGTGCCCCTGATTTCACACATTTTAAAACAAAAGGCAGGGCGCCTGGGTGGCTCAGTGGGTTAAAGCCGCTGCCTTCGGCTCAGGTCATGATCCCAGGGTCCTAGGATCGAGGCCCACGTCGGGCTCTCTGCTCAGCAGGGAGCCTGCTTCCTCCTCACTCCTCTCTCTCTGTCTGCCTCTCTGCCTACTTGTAATCTCTCTCTCTGTGTCAAATGAATAAATAAAATCTTTAAAAACAAAACAAAACAAAACAAAAGGCATTATTAAAGACAACTACATTAGGATATAAGGTTTAATTCACCAGGAAGATACACAGATTCTGAAGCTGTGCACACTCATAGTCTCATAAAAGCTAAGAGAATTAAAGGAGAAATAGACAAATCACCATCAATGTCAAAGACTTTAACATACTACTGTCAGTGATGTAGAGGTCAGCGGGGGGAAAAAAAAGAGGATGTAAAGATTTGAATAGTAAAATGAACAAGCTTCGCCTAAAACACTTACAAACACTACACTCAATAAATGGAGAATACGGGCGCCTGAGTGGCTCAGTGGGTTAAAGCCTCTGCCTTCGGCTCAGGTCATGATCTCAGGGTCCTGGGATCGAGACCCATATCGGACTCCCTGCCCGGCAAGGAGCCTGCTTCCCCCTCTCTCCCTGCCTGCCTCTCTGCCTACTTGTGATCTCTCTCTCTGTCAAATAAATAAATAAAATCTTTAAAAATAAATAAATAAATGGAGAATACACATATTTTTTTCAAGCACACGTGGAGTGTTTACAAAAACTAGCTCTCTTCCTATAATATACAGCTAGTCTTAAAGCTTTCAATTTTAGTATATGTGCTGCAACATGAGCACCAGTTTTAACATTTTCAAAGGATTTATATACAGACATGTTCCTTGACCAAAAGGAAATTCAGTTAAAAAAGAAAATATTACATTGAGCCCTATGACACTGCCATTTTTTAAAAAAGATTTTATTTATTTATTTGACAGAGAGAGAGAGCAAGTGAGCACAAGCAGGGGGAGTGGCAGGCAGAGGGAGAAGGAGAAGCAGGCTCCCCATTGAGCAAGGAGCCCGATGTGGGGCTCGATCCCAGGACCCTGGGATCATGACCTGAGCCAAAGGCAGAGACTTAACTGACTGAGCCACCCAGGCGCCACAACACTGCCATTTCTGTAGATGAAAAAATGGTGGAAACTTAGCAGGTTCATATGGTTTAACCTAATATTAAAAGCCATACATTTGGAGTTTAGAGAACATCATCTTTATGAATAACTCAAGATATATAATTAATAAATTAAGCTGGAAATTAGAAAATCCATAATACTATGGTTATCGATCAGTTCTAAGTACCAAAACTTGTAAGCTGTAGCTAAAGTAGACCCTAGGGAGAAAAAAAAAAGTTAACTTCATATACTTACATTTGAGAAAAATGAAGTTAAAAATTAATCTAAGTTTCCAGTTTAAGAATTTAGAGAAAAAAAATCCCAAAAGAAAAGTTAAAGGAAGGAAAGATAGAAAAAAAATGAAGAACTAGAAAACAAAAAGTAGGGACACCTGGGTGGTGCAGTTGGTTAAGAAGCCAACAACTCTTGGTTTCAGGTCAGATTATGATCTCAGGGTCATGAGATCGAGCCCTGCCTGGAGCTCCACACTGAGCACAGAGTATGCTTGAGACTCTCTCACTCTCTCCCTCTGCCCCTCCCACTTATACATGCTCTCTCTAAAGTAAATAAATAAATCTTAAAAAAACCACAAAACCCCCGAAGTAGAGATTAACCAAGCAAAAAAAATAAAAATAATAAAAAAATTGGCCCTTTGAAATTGATAAAATAGGAAGAAATCATGCAAGATTATTTAAGAAGAGAGAAGCCTCCAAGAAAATTAACCCCCTGCCACAATTATAAATGCTACAGAGATTAAACACATAAAATATTATGATTAACCTTATCCCACTCAAGCCCAAAACTCACTGTAAATCTATCAATTTCTTGAGAAATAAAATTTACCCCCCCAAATGGCTCTACAGAAATAAACCAAGTAGTACTAAAATTACAAAAAATTAACTAGGCAGTAATGGCTACACAACATTGTGAATGTGATTAACCCCACTGAATTGCATGCTTAAAATGCTTATAATGGCAAATTTTATGTTTTCGTATTGTGTATATAACACATGTAATATATACACGTATGTGTATGTATGTGTGTATTTTAAAGTAGGCTCCACAGGCAGCATGGAGCCCAAGGCGGGACCTGAACTCACAACCCTGAGATCAAGACCTGAGCCAACAATCAGGAGTCAGACACCGAAACAACGGAGCCACCCAGGCGCTCCTTATGTTATATATGTTTTTCACCACAATATAAAAATGTAGAAAAACTCGAAATAATTGGGTCTATTGCTGATCTTCTCAGAGAGATTTCTGGCCTCCCCAGCCCCAATAACTTACTGCCTGGACAGATATCTTAAACAAAACAATATATAAAACAAAAGAAAAAAACAAAATAAAGAGCTAGGCATTTAAATTTCCCCACAAAGAAAACACCAGGGTTGGGTTGTATAAGTCAGTTCTGCCATTCAAAGAGGAGAGAATTCTAATCTGGCTCAAAATTTTCCAAGAATCAGACACACCTATGAAGACTCCGGTTATATCACATATTTGTATATTACTACACATTAGTAGAGATAATAACTTACTGAATCTATAAAGCAAGAGTTATATATTTAGAAATTTAGGCATCATGCATAACTCCAGGACTGTGCATGACCCAAAATGTCATGTTTTGATTTTGATTATTGTTACAATACCTTATACAATTACTACAAGGGAGAAAGGAGGAGATGGACACGCTTCCTTTAAAACAATTTTACAAAATGGTTTGACTTACTCAAAGGGATTACCTTGATTAAGGGTATAAAGGGAAGAATCACGTTCCTTGTGACTCCAATATTGACACTAAGCATTACACAGCAATAGTAAAAACACAAACTGATAGGCAAATCTCATTCATGACCAGATACAAGTAACCTAAAGTTCAAACCAAATACATCAATAAATGACATTAATACATCAGAACCAAGTTGTGTTTATCCCAGGAATACCAGAGATGCTTAACAAAAAATCAATTAATATAATTTGTTTTATTCATAGATCAAAGAAGAAAACTGTGATCATCTCAGTGACACAGTAAAAGTGTTTTGTAAGTCAACATTTCACATAACTTAGAAATAATCTTAAGGGGCCCCTGGGTGGCTCAGTGGGTTAAGCCTCTACCTTCAGCTCAGGTCATGATCTCAGGGTCCTGGGATCAAGCCCTGCATCAGGCTCCCTGCTCAGCGGGGAGCCTGCTTCTCCCTCTCTCTCTGCCTGCCTCTCTGCCTACTTGTGATCTCTCTCTCTCCCTCTGTCAAATAAATAAAGTAATCTAAAAAAAAAAAAGAAAAGAAAAGAAATACTCTTAACCCACTCTATAAAAAAAACACAATTCAAGGGGCACCTGCATGGCTCAGTTGGTTGAGCATCCCACTCTAGACTTCGGCTCAGGTCATGATCTCAGGGTCCTAGGATGGAGGACCTCTTTACTCCAGCAAACATCTAACTTCCTAGCCATAAGCTGAGGGCCTTTGAGACATGGAAAAAGACAGTGGTGGCTCCTCTAGTCAAGTTTGAAGTCTTAGCCAGTGTTACATATTAGGGAGGGCTGGGGAGAAATGCGGGATGGGGTTGGGGGGGCCACGGATAGGGAGACATAACAGGTTGTAAGATTACAGAGGAAGAATAAACCTGTTATTATTTATACACCACATGACCGTTATTATGTAAACATCCAAGAATCTACAGGTAAATTATCTGAAAACCAAAGAGGTCTGCAGCTTGCTGGATGTAAAATAAACACTCTGAAGGTTCAAAATAGAACAAGCCCGTGGACCGGGGCGGTTGGCAATACCTAGAAATATGCACACGACCCAACAACTTTACCTCTAAATATCGACCCTGGCGCAGAAATGGGAACACGCAAACCCCATACAGAGGGGTACAACTCAGTCCTCCGTTCGCAGGGGACTAGGATGCATCTGCGTAAGTCCAAGCCAGGTAGGGAGTGGAGGGGGGAAGGGAAGACCTTTGTTAAGTGATGAATATTTCAAGGTAATACCGTTAACGCAGAAAATGAGATGCAGAAAAGGGCATTTTCTTGTGGAAAGATAACTCTAATTTGGGGTATAATTTTAAAGAGAGGCGTACGGGGGATTGGTTGAAGGCCTCGCCAACGCGCCCTGACCGCATCCCGACCTGCCTCCTCTCGGGCCGGGGTCCCGAGTGGCCGCGGACGAAAGGTCGTCGAGGCTCGGGGAGGAAAGATAGGGACGGCCGGGAGCCCCCGGTGCGGAGAAGGGCGCGATGAGGCCCGGAGGACATGCCGTGGCCTTGGAGCAGCTGGCCCTGGAAACCGTCCCCTTAACCTCTCCCCAACCCCGCACAGCCCCCTCCGACCCGCAGAACCACACCTCGGCTAGAGCCAGGGGAGGAAGACGGCCAAAGGACAAAAAAGGGTCTCAGCTTCCGTAACGGCCCCGAAAGAGGGCTCCGGCCAGCCTCACTTCCGCTTCCGGTCTCCGGCTGCGCGAGCCGCTTGTAGCGACGGCCTCCAACGGACCCGCTCTGCCGAGCGGGTGAGGGGCTGGGAGACAGGGGCTGGGGGCGTGGCCGAGGCGGCGCTGCAGGGTAAAAGCGCAGGAAAGAGGGGTTTTATTCCCTTAAAAAAGGGGGGCTCCTGGCTGGCTCAGTCTGTAAGACGTGCCACATTTGATCTCGGATGGTGAGTTCGCGCCCCACCTGAGGTGCAGACATTAAAAAAGAGTAAAAGGGCAACGCGAAGAGTGGAGCAACTTTCTCTTGATCACAGAGCCGTCCTTGACGCTATACGGTATATACAGGCTGTTCTCCAAGCCTGAAAAAGGCGCTGAGCGGCAAAGGAAAAGAGGCATAAGCCTCACTTCTAAGCCATTATGGATTCATATGTGAGGTCATTGCCCCTATCTTCCTAACCAAAATAAGTCCCCACCGAGATCGGACTCAATTTAAACAATTATACCCTGGTATTTAAAAACAAAGCAAAAATTAAACAAAACGTTGGGTCTCAATAAGCGGTTTAAACTACCCACCAAGAAATGGTATTAGGGCCCCGAGGACTGGTTTAAATCTGCATAAAAGGAGTCCATGATCTAAAAGCAAAATCCCAATCTAGTAGAGAAAAGGGTGGATTTTTTGGTCCTTTGGGGTTGTTTTTCCTACATTAGGCACTCCAACTCACGATTTAAAAGATCTCTATGGGCGCCTGGGTGGCTCAGTGGGTTAAAGCCTCTGCTTTCGGCTCAGGTCATGATCTCAGGGTCCTGGGATCGAGGCCCGCATCCGGCTCTCTGCTCGGCAGGGAGCCTGCTTCCTCCCCTTTCTCTGCCTGCCTCTCTGCCTACTTGTGATTTCTCTCTCTGTCAAATAAATAAAATCTTAAAAAAAAAATCTCTATAACCTCCCTTTGTGACTTTTCCTGACGCCCTCCCATGAATAAAACATCTGCCTAGACACAGAGGGATTTAAGAATTAAGAGAACCATTATATTATTTAACGAAGCTACCCAAGACGTGGAGACCTGTGGTTAAAAGAAATCTCAATCACTTCCTGGTGGGCTGTATTTTTTTTTTCTTTTGGACAGAGAGCGAGATCACAAGTAGGCAGAGAGGCAGGCAGACAGAGGAGGAAGCAGGCTCCCCGCTGAGCAGGGAGCTCAATTTGAGCCTGATTCGAGCCTCGATCCCAGGACCCTGACATCATGACCTCTGCTGAAGGCAGAGGCTTTAACCCACTGAGCCACCCAAGCACCCTAGGCTGTGCTTCTTATGCAGACGGCGCCATAAAATAACTGCCAGTAAACAGAAGGCCCTTTAAGTGCTAGGAACCTAATTAATAGTATTAAATTTATAGATTAGAACCATGTGTTTAAAATGGAAAATTTTCCAACACCTGGCTAGCTCAGTTGGTGGAGCATGCGACTCTTGAACTCTTGGCTTTGCTCTGGGCACAAAACATGGTATTTTGAAACAAGTAAAATGTCCACTAGCTCTCCCGAGCTCCACTGTACACACACACAGCCTTGGCCAGTAACTCTGCCCTAGCCATCTTTGTTTATGCACTGCACTTGGAAGCCCAGAGCCTCTTGTTTCTGGAGGAAATGACAAAGATGCACATGCAGATGCAAGGTCAGCCTGCTTGTTCACAGAAACACAGCCTATTAAGAGTTCACTAATGGGGCGCCTGGGTGGCTCAGTGGGTTAAAGCCGCTGCCTTCGGCTCAGGTCATGATCCCAGGGTCCTGGGATCGAGGCCCATATCGGGCTCTCTGCTCAGCGGGGAGCCGGCTTCCTCCTCTCTCCTCTCTCTCTGCCTGCTTGTAATCTCTGTGTCAAATGAATAAATAAAATCTTTAAAAAAAAAAAAAAGAGTTCACTAATGAAATTTGATTCCATTGTTAAGTTTCCAGGGGGCCGGGAATTCCAAAGAGTCAAATGGTCCAGAAATTCAGACTGTGGAATGTCTATTCTCACAACCAGCTCTGCTCTCTGCTGCTACAGTGAACCTTGGGCTCTCATCTGAAAGCTCTTCTACTCAAAGGACTACCAAGGGCTGATCCTACCTCCCATGGCTACAAACATTTGGGGGAATGGAGTGGGTATGGGGTGGGACACGAATTTTTATATCAAAGATAAACAGAGGAAACCAACATAGGTGCCTTCAAGGTGCCAAAGCAGAACTTGGGGACATGAATGGTGTTGGCATAATAAAAATACCGCACCAGATATGGATTTCCTATTCTCATGAATTTCATTTGAGAACTAATGACACACATTTTCTCTTACTGGGGCCCTGATGGACTTTGACAGTCTAGTCAGATTTGGGGTAAGCGGGGTAGAAATGCTGGAGAATTCCTCACAAGCATTTATAAAAAGCCATGTTAGGACAACTGCATTTATACTAAGCCACCACTGGCTCATACAAATACAAGAACACTTCGTGATGCATTTGCCTAAAATTCTTATGCTCTTAAAGCAAAAAGGACCTCAAATTGAGAACAGGCTTTCAATCTCAATGGGTAGCTCTTCTGTTAGAAATCCTTGCATTTGTATTTCTGGTTTGTGTATTACTAACCAAATTTTCAGATTAAAAAAAAAAAAACTACTAGGATTAAAAAAAGAAGTAAGTCCCTCTCACCATTTATACCAAGCTGGCAAAACTGTACCACATATGGGTTAAGAATACAGACATTTTTCAATACGAATTCCTGGAAACTAAATCTGGGGGATTTCAGGGTTCCAAAATTAAAATCTCTAGCTTCATTAAATGCTCATGTATACTTTTAAAAAAGCATATCTACCTGCCCTTGTCAAATGCTAAGTTTTTTACAACAAATGAAGATTTATTTCCTCTTATTTTGATGACAGCAACAAATTTTTCATTTTCTTGAAATTCCTGGAAACCAACACATACTGTGACAACCTGAAATTAAATCATTTGTACTATTACTGGTGTCAAAACAGTGGAGAAAAATAAACATCCGTTCAATTTGCAGCTCTGAATTTGAAGAATGATTACTAAAAAAAGCAAAACGAGAAGCAAAAAGGTCAGTCTTATTGTGGTATGATTTTACTGTGATTTAATAGGTCTGGTGCCAGCCATGGGGGTTTTCATGTTCACTTTGGCAACTGCAGAGTAAGTAGCTTAATAAAATCATGTGCTCAATTATTGTCATGCTTATATTCTGGAGTATTTGATGACTAATAAGACTATATACGAGGGCGCCTGGGTGGCTCAGTGGGTTAAAGCCTCTGCCTTCAGCTCAGGTCATGATCTCAGGGTCCTGGGATCAAGTCCCGCATCGGGCTCTCTGCTCAGCAGGGAGCCTGCTTCCTCTTCTCTCTCTGCCTGCCTCTCAGCCTACTTATGATCTCCCTCCCTCTGTGAAATAAATAAAATCTTTAAAAAAAGAAAAAAAAAAGACTCTCACTTATCACATTTTTTTTGGTTTTCATTTTGGAAAATAGTTATTTTTCATAAATATGTACATTATGAATTTAAAATATTTGAAACAAATGTCTTAACTTCTAATATGTCAAATACCCAAAGATACAATGCCATAAAATAAAGCATTTTGGATGCTAAATTTTAGAGTATACAGGAGTCCCCAGATCCAAAAATTTGAAAACTGCTGGTGTGGACTCCCCACCATTTTATTATTTTCACAGATCATGAGCCAGGAATTTGGACAAGACACAAAGGGAATGAATGGATTGTCTCTGCTCTACAAAGACCAGGGCCTTACCTGGGAAGACTCACACAGCTCAAGGTGACTCCAAAGACAAGGGCCTGGAGTCATCTGGAAACTCACACATGCATCTGGTTGCCTTCTTTGAAATAGCTAGAGGGCTGAGGACAGCTGGTGACTGTTGAGAGGAGCATTTCCATGTAGCCCCTCCATGTCAAAGCATAACTGCTTGTTTCCAAAGGAAGCATACCAACTGGGAGTATCCCAACAGAGGAAGATGCCAAGATAAAACCAGGAGGGAATTGCAAGGTCTCTATGACCTAGATTGGGAAATCACACGGCACCATCTATATTCTACTCCTCTAGGAAAAGGTCAAAAGTATGCCCAGATTCAAGGGGAGGGAACAGGGTCAAAGAATTTTGGGGCCATGTTTTAAAACTATCAGTCTGCCACAAATTATTTATGTTATCTTCCACATACACAAATAGTCACTGCCTATTAAAACCATGCCCAAATCTTGTGCCCACAGTATCAGACTCAAGTTCTATGTCCAAAATCTTGACATCTAAAGCAGGTCCAATCTGGAAAAGACTGCTTGGGTTTGGTTTCAGTATGTTACTCTTGATTTGAAGATTTGTGAAGTAAAGAGACAAGTCATTTACTCACTACACACTCAATATAATAATTAATGTATGTTTTCAACTTCTTTGGGTAAATACCAAGGATCTTGGATATTGGATCATTAGGTAAGAGTATGTTTAGTTTTATAAGAAACCACGAAATTATTCCAAAGCAGCTGTACAATTTTGTATTCCCACCAGCAAAGAAGCATTTGGTGGTGTTAGTGTTCCAGATTTTCGCCATTCTTATAGATGTGTGGTGGTATCTCATTTTAATTTGTATTTTTCTGATATGGCGTGGAACATCTTTTCATAAATGCTTCTTTGCCATCTGTGTATCTTCTGTGGAGAAATGTCTGTTAAGGTCTTTGGCCATTTTTGGTATTTCTTGAGTTTTAAGAGTTCCTTGTATATTTTGGATAATGGTCCTTTACCCAAATGTGTCTTCTGCAAATATTTTCTCCTAACCTGTGCTTGTCTTCTCACTCTCTTGACAAGGTCTTTCACAGAGCGCAGGTTTTTTTAGTTAGTCCAGTTTATCGATTACTTCTTTTAGGGATCAAGCCTTCAGTTTTATATTTAAAAAGGTATTGCTACATCCAAGGGCATTTAAGTTTTCTCCTATGCTATCTTCTAGGAGTTGTGTATTTTATACTTAGGTTTACAATGCATTTTGAGTTAATTTTTGTGAAGAGTGTTCAGTGTCTAGATTCATTCTTTTGCATGTGGATGTCTAATTGTTCCGGCATCATTTGTTGAAAAGAATTATCTTTACTCCATTCCACTGCCTTTGCTCCTCTGTCAAAAATCAGTTGACTACTCATGTGGACCTATATCTCAGCTCTCTGTCCTGTTCCGTCAATCTGTCTATTCTCTTACCAACACCAGCTGTCTTAATGTAGCTTTATATTAAGTCTTGAAGCCAGGTAGTTTCAGTCCTCCAACTCTGTGCTCCTTCAATATTGTGTTGTCTATTCTGGGTCTTTTGCACCTCCATATTAACATTAGAATCAGTTTGTCAATATCCACAAAGTAAGCTGCTGGAATTTCGATTGGATTGAATTAGGTTGGGAAGAGCTAACATCTTGACAATACAGAGTATCCATGAACATTAAATATCTCTCCATTTATTTAGTTCCTTGATTTCATTCATGAGAGTTTTGTAGTTTTCCCTATATAAACTTTGCACATATTTTGTTGTGCTAATATAAACAGTATTGCGTTTGCAATTTCAAATTCTATTTGTTTATTGCCAGTGTTCAGGAAAACAGTTGATTTCATGGATGTGTGTGTGTATGCATCAAAACTTAAGTCATACACTTAAAATATGGAGTCTATTGCATGGCAATTATACCTCAATAAACCTGTTCATTAAGAAAACCAAACTCAGGGCGCCTGGGTGGCTCAGTGGGTTAAAGCCTCTGCCTTCGGCTCAGGTCATGATCTCAGGGTCCTGGGATCGAGGCCCGCATCGGGCTCCCTGCTCAGTGGGGAGCCTGCTTCCTCCTCTCTCTCTGCCTGACTCTCTGCCTACTTGTGATCTGATCGCTCTCTCTGTGTCAAATAAATAAATAAAATTAAAAAAAAAAAAAGAAAACCAAACTTAGTAATAACAAAGACTCTAACAAGGAAAAGATATCTGAACACAGATTTTACCAAAGATAAATGGATGACAAGTACGTGAAAAGATGTTCAACATCACTAGTCTTTAAAACTATTGGTCTACTTTGAGAAAAGATACAGAGACAACTCATTTAAAAAAAAATAGTTTTCTTTTCCAGTATCAATTTTTTGTATGCAGTTAAGTGAAGATTTGTACTCTAAAACATTCCCAAATTTTTACTTTTAGGTTTTATTCAAAAATCTTTTGTAACAAAACAAAAAACCTTTTGTAACAAAGATTTTTCATTTAAAAAAACCCTTTTAGGACTTCAATTTTATAACATATGTAAGATATTTACTGAAAACAGTTTTTACATTCATACAGAATTTCTCCAATGTACCTTACTACATGTAACATAAATTAGCATAGTCTTTTCCACATTCCCTACAATTATAATTTATAGTTCCTTTTCAGTGTGAATTATGTTTCCTAATAACAAAAAACAATCAAAGGCTTTCCTATATCCCTTTCACTCATGGGATCTCTCCAAATGTGTGCTTTCATATTTTCTCAAAGTGGGGGATAAAAATTTAAAAAAAGATCCTACACTTTTTACATTTTAAGATTTTTCCTATCTCTGAAACCACAGCTGAATAGTAAAGTATAAGGCAGAGCTAAAAGGCTTCCTACACTCATTAATAAGGTTAGCTTCACTATGAATTAGTACATGTTTTCTAAGAGAAAGTATTAAAGACTTTCTCATATTCATTACGAGCATAAGCTTCTCTCAAAAGTGAAATATATATTCAGTAAGGCATGAAGTAGTAGTAAAGGTTTTCCCACATTCCTCATCTATTTATGGCTTTTCCTCACTGTAAGTTCTTAAATGTTGAATAAAATACTGTGGACTAAGGGACACGTGGGTGGCTCAGTTGGTTAAGTGTCTGCCTTCACCTCAGCCAGGGTCCTGGGTGCAAGTCCCACATCAGGCTCCTTGCTTAGTGGGGAGCCTGCTTTTCCCTCTGCCTGCTGCTCTCTGTTCTTGTGCTCTAAAAAGTAATAAACAAAATCTTAAAAAAAAAAAAAAAGTATGTGGACTCTGTAAAGGCTTTCTCACAGTCCTTATATTCAGAAGGTCATCCACCAGTTTGAGTTCTCATGTGTACTGTAAGGCCTGATGAAATAGTGACGGCTGTCCCACACTTTTTACATTTACATGGCTTCTCTCCAGTATGTTATATTGACTAAAGTCTGAGGAATATCTAAATGATTTCCCATATTTCCTTATGTTCAAAAGGCTTTCTATACTGTGAGCTCCTAAATATTGAACAAGAAATGAGGATCAAATAAAGGCTTTCCTACACTGCTTACAATTATAGGGTTTTACTCAAGGTGAGTCTGCATGTGACTTTCAAAGCAAGATGGGTTACTAAAGGCTTTCCCACCTTCTTTACGTTCATAAGGCTTCTTGCCAGTGTGAGTTCTTGTATGTACATTAAGGTGTGAGGAACTAACAAAGCCTGTTTCCACGTTCCTTACATTTGTAAGTCTTCTCTCCAGTGAGTTCTTTTGTGTTTTAGAAGACCTGAAGAATCAGTGAAAGTTTTCAGATTATTTATTACACTCATATGGTTTTTTTCCAGTGTGAACTCACATGTGACTATTAAGTTTTGGGAAACAAGTAAACTCTTTACTACACTCCTTGCAAACACAGTGTTTCTCTCTCATATGAAATTGTATAATTTAGCAAGATTTGGGGAACAAGGAAAGGCTTTCTCAAATTTTTTACATTCCATAGGCATCAGTTCACTTTGAGTTTTTAAATGAATAAGATGAAATAAAGGTTTTCTCACATTTTTTAGATTTTTAAGACTTTTTTCTATTGTTCATTTGCATATGTACCAAAAAAAAAAAAAAGGCTTGTAGAATGAGAGGAAGTTTTCCTACATTCCTTAAAGGTTAAGGAATTCTTTTTTTTTTTTTTTAAAGATTTTTTTTTTTTTATTCATTTGACACAGAGAGAGAGATTACAAGTAGGCAGAGAGGCAGGCAGAGAGAGAGGAGGAAGCAGGCTCCCCGCCGAGCAGAGAGCCCGATGTGGGCCTCGATCCCAGGACCCTGGGATCATGACCTGAGCCGAAGGCAGCGGCTTTAACCCACTGAGCCACCCAGGCGCCCAAGGTTAAGGAATTCTTAACTATGAATTCTTACACATTCTCTAAGGTGTAAAGAAGTAATGCCTTTCCCACAGTCAGTACATTTATAGTATTTCTTTTTTTTTTTTTTTTAAAGATTTTATTTATTTATTTCACAGAGGGAGAGAGATCGCAAGGAGGCAGAGAGGCAGGCAGAGAGAGAGGGGGAAACAGGCTCCCTGCTGAGCAGAGAGCCCGATGCGGGCCTCGATCCCAGGACCCTGAGATCATGACCTGAGCCGAAAGCAGAGGCTTTAACCCACTGAGCCACCCAGGCGCCCTATAGTATTTCTTTTGAGTGTACGTTTTCTCGTGAACCAGATGTGGATTTTGGCTGAAAACTGTTTCACATTAATTACACTTAGGAGGCTTTTCTCCATTGTGGGTTTAGTTGCGTAGATCAAGGACAGAATTCTTTGTGAATGCTTTTACACACTGGTTGCACTCAGAAGTTTTCTTTCTAATGTGAGTACTCTATAAATCTTAAAGCAGGAATGTTCACTCAAGGCTTCTTCCCAAAGGTTAAAATTAAACAATTCCTCTCCAATATGGCTTCTTCTCTGTTGATGAAGAGATTAGTGATGACTTATAAAAGTTTCCCAGCTTTATTACATTCAGAGATCCTCCCCTCTGCCTTGAATTCTATTATACTACACAGGAAACAAATCAGTATGACTGAAGTGTTTTGTTTCTTTTCTTCCATTTTCACTGCATGCATGGTTCCAGACCTCAGTGCTTTAAAGCAGAATGAAGTGATCATTCTGCTAAAAAGGTCTGTTGTAGTCTTTACTTTCATAGGGATTCTTATAGAGTTTGGCTGATAACTGATTGAGATGAAATTACTTATCCAAAACTTTATCTCAAGTATGTATGTAAAGGGTTTGTCAAATTCATAATGCTCAGAGACTCTGTGAGAAAAGTTGTTTGGGATAAATAACAGTGGCCCCAAATGTTATGGTTATCATGCTGCTTTTCTATCTTATGGAATTTGCAATCTTCCATTGATGTGGAAGACAAGGAATTACACACTGCGAATCTTACCATTTCTACCACATTGGGTGTTTTCCCCTGCAAAATATTCTGCTGAGGTGCGGACCATTTGGTATTAAGACAAATCTCCCAATCTGAAATAAGATTAAAAAAACATTAAGATCTTGGAGAAATAAATGATGGAAGGAAAGTGTTAAAAAAAAAAAGGCTGAGTCTACTTACTTTCAAAGACTGACTTAAAATATAAAAAGAAATGAATATATAGAAATTGAGAATTCTGACTATGTTAAGAGTTTGGCAATGATAAGGTGCTGGTCAAACTGGTAGGTGATTTCCTAAGAAATGATTCTATAAATGTTGAGACTGATGGTGAACAGAAAGCAGCATAACTAGGAAAGCAAAGATGAAAGGAAATGAATAAAGAGCTAAATGCAAAATTTAAAGAAGAAATAGATCTTACTGTCAGGCCTAAAGGAAGTTTCAGAAAAGTGGATGAAAAGTTAAAGAGAAATCTAAAGCACCCAAGGAACCACAGAAACAAAAGGCACCAGCATTCTCACGAAAAATCCATCTTCAAAAGCTTTCTATTTAAGATTTCCAAATAGATTGCAGCTCTCATGGATTCCTGCTGTTTTTCATAAAGAAATCACCTCTCCCTTTTCCTTTACTTTGCAGAACCCTTCCCACCATCTTCTGCTCTCCTTTTTGTTCCACCTGAAAGATCAGACCTGGTCTGCACATGTGGTACCTGGCTCTCAGAGAAAAAAGCCTGATACAAGAACATACAAGGGATGACAAATCCATAAATCAGGACCAAGATTCTGCTCTCCAGGGATACCAAATACTGTCAGGTATAACTTGAGAAACAAAATGTCCGTGACAATTTTTTCAAACCAATAAACGTTTTCAGACCAAAAAACTTTCAAATGAAAATAAAATACAAACATATACTCTCTCACTATTCACCAAAAGGAGTGCCAATCTTTCCCCCTGAAACCCAGGCTCAAACTTGTATTTTGAAACATTTTTGAAGTCCTACGCCTTTCAATCCACAGAGAAAATAAAACCAGAGCAACAAACAGATCTTTATTTTCAAGAGGAAGGCCTTCAAGATCTACAAGAACAGAAACGATGTCTGCTCTTTTTACCCACTGCACTGCCATTGGTCAGCAGAGTCTAGAATTTAGTCACTTGAAGATTTGTTACAAAAAATGCTAAACGAAGACATGATACCAACCTTACCTATTGCAGCCAGACTGTTGCAGGTCTCCAGCATCACATCTCTGCATAGCCTTCTCTGCGTTTGATCCAGCAAAGTCCACTCCTCCTGGGTGAATTCCACAGCTACATCCTCAAAGGTCACTGGGTCCTAAACCATCACAAATATCCCAGCATCAGGAAGTTGCCATCTAAACCCATGTTCACTGGAGAAGGAGAATGGGAGACCCAAAGCTTAGATAGTGTTCCATGTTCTCCTGTCATCTCTCCCAGGCTTCTCCTATCTACACATATTCACTGATGACCTCATCCAGTCATACAGCTTTTTTTTTTTTTTTAATTTTTTTATTTGACAGAGAGAGAGATTACAAGTAGGCAGAGAGGCAAGCAGAGAGAGGAGGAAGCAGGCCCCCTGCGGAGCAGAGAGCCCGACGCGGGCCTCGATCCCAGGACCCTGAGATCATGACCTGAGCCGAAGGCAGAGGCTTTAACCCACTGAGCCACCCAGGCGCCCCAGTCATACAGCTTTAAGAGCACCTCTTTCATTCAGTTGAATGGATCTCACAACTACACTGTACACTTTTCTAATCTTATTCTTCTCTATTGACAGGACTGAGTACATTACAGACACAATAAATGCTGGCAAATAAATGAATCATTCCTCCAGCAACAGCACAAATTCTGAGAAACGTATGTCCACCCCCTCACAGTGTTATCACAGCACACTGAGAGCACACAATCAGCATGGATTAGAGCTGGACTGAATTAGTAAATACTGGGTTAATAGTATCATTTCCCTGTGTCATCTGTCAACCACATAAAAAAATCCTGAAACCTGAGGAAATTTAACTGGGTAGTCAGTCCCTAGGCAAGCCCTATATACATTAAGAAACTCTATTCTACTACAAGAAAACATGTCTACCTGGTAGGAAAAAGCATGTGTTTTTATAAATAAAAGAATAAATTTCCTACTTACCAGAGAAAAATTTGTCAGACACCTGGTCACTATCCTTTCCCCTTCTGACTTTTCCTCACTAAGACAGAAAAAATCTTGAGAAAGGTGACCTTGGGGAGAAGAAACAAAACCTGAGAACCCAGGCTCCCCAAAATTCCCCCTCAGGCTAGAAGTTACTCCACACTGATTCTAAACTGACACACATGCTATTGCCATAAAACACCCAAGCAGCCTGCCTCATCTGAAATCAGAAGAAGGGTTTTGAGCTTTGGGAGGAAGAGTTTAATAATTCCATTTTACAGAAAAAGAAATTTAAAGTCCAGAGATGTAAAGCTGTTGTTTTGTTTGGCTAATAATAATGAATCTCATCATATGATTAAGCAGACCCTCTCCCACAAAAATACTGATCCTCACCCCTCCTCCCCCAATCCCAGGATGTAGACATCAGGATGTTCTTATCTGCTTAAGCACCGCCTCCTAGACGGCATAGAAACAGGATTGCTTAGACCCTGACCACAAGACAGGCTGTTTATAGGCCAGGTAAAACAGTCTCTGACAGGAGCATCAACAAGGACTTACCACAAGAGAAAAGATCAATGGCTGCCATCCTGTGGGTAGGACAGTAAAATCTGCTTGAACCCTTCTTGCTCCCAAAGTCCTTCAAGACAGTTTAGTGAGTTTAGTGGAGACAGGTCAATCTCAATTCCTCTTAAGTATCAGTGGAGTCTTGCCACATACCATCAGTCTTTAAGCAACAAGCATTACTCAGCTGTCATGAAGCATCATTCATTAGTTCTCTGTAGAAAATGAAAGTACACTATGTAAAATCCATTAAAAACTACAGAGTATACCACATGAATATAAATAACCGTCATTTACTGAGTACCTATCATGTGCCAGAAGCAGTGGTTAGCTCATATGATTACCAATAGTTATTATCCACAATTGAGACAGCCTACACTGAGACAGAAGCAGTCACTGGCCCAAGATCACCAATTAAGAAGACCTGAGTCTGTCAGTAGGTCTGGGTTGCTCAAATCTCGAACTTTCCTGAGAAAAGCCTGTCTTCAGACTTACTCTTGGTGGGGCTTGTAAGAGACAATCTGAGTCCACGGAATATCCCACCTGATAATGTTTTTGTATGCCTGAAGCGTTGGGCCACACGGTTACCCGTTGGGCCACACTGTTCATGCTAATAATGTGATTTATGGCAAACATGTTTTATGCCTGAGGCTTTGGGCAATGTTCTAACAGTCTGAACTCAGGCTGGAGCTTAAGTGCCTGAAGTCGGTCATGCAGGTTGGTGCATGCCTACGGGACTGACCTACGATAAAAACCTGGACACCAAAGCTCAAGGACTATAGACTGAATGTCTGTACCTCCCTGACTCTTCAAACATTGAAACTTAAACCCCAATGTGATGGCTTCTGGAGATGGGGCCTAACAGATGGAATTATTGGATTAGTGCCTTTATAAGAGACCCCAGAGACCTATCTTGCCCCTTCTGCCATGTGGCAGGTAACACAGCGAGAAGACTGCCTTCCATTAATCAGTAAGTAGGTCCTCACCTGACACCATTTCGCTGGCATTTTGATCCTGATTTTCCCAGCCTCCAGAACTGTGAGAAATTTCTGTTGTTTATAAGCCACCCAATCGATAACATTTTTGTTACAGCAGCACAACTGAATAATCTAACGTACTGGGTGAGCTTCCTTGGTTGGCAATATTTCACATGCGATATTACACATTATTACTAGGAATACTGAGCAATGCCCACTTAACTGTACTGGAAAAAGACACTTGGATGTTTGTGCCTGGTCTGTTCTGGAATTAATCCCACGTGTCTCATCCCTTTGCTGATTCTGATCTGTATTCTATAAACTATAATGGTGGGTTTAACAGCATGAATCTTATGAGTCCTACTGCATTGCTAAGCATGAGGGAGGATGGTCTTGAGGATCCCTAGCACAGTTTATTTAATCCAGACATCTTTGAGCTCCTCCAGTCCAGCTGGCAAAATCACATAGCCCCAGTCACCTTCCTTCAAGTCCTTATATTAGCTTATGCCTTCATTTATTATGCAAATTTTTATGAAGGTCCTTCCCTTTGCTACATAATACAATAGGCACTGAGGAGAGCAAGGTGAACTAACAGAAAAGTGTCGCATACCTTAGATTTTTCACATTCCAAAGGGCTAAGCAGATACTAAACAATAAATCCTTATTCTATTAGTTGGTGTTAAGTACTAGGGAAAAATATGAACGGTTACGGATTATCCTCTGCCTTTCCCAACACACACAGATACACCCAAGGATTTTTCTTAGCAAACTCAGGACTAGCTCTGCAAAAGATAAAGGGAGAATAGAAAAACAACTATTTCAGAAGGCTCTTAAAAAACTGACATCTGACTTTCCTAAAAAGTGATGGTCAAAATAAGCACTAGAACAATTCCATGGTAAACAAAATAAACTCAGAATACATTTCAAATACTGCTCTACTTCATACTGGCAACTTAGAAACACTCATGTAAGTGAGCTGAACAATCCCTTAAGTTTTACCAAGAGGGTATAAAATGTTGAGAGTAGGTAGAGTGCTGAATCAGACTTTGCCCAGAGGGTATCTTTTTTTCTAAAAAAAAAAATCTCACCATAGTTTTTCACTAAATTTGCCTTTTTAAAATTCCTTACTTTTTTTTTTTTTTACTTATGCTTTATGTTCATTTTGTTGGTCCTTTCAAACGCTTGGAAATTATAGTTGAGTTCATTTTTCAAACATTTTATTGAGTTATACATTCAAGCAAGTGTAGAATTACAGGTGTACAGTACATTATCATAAATTTCTCCACCCCAAAGCACTCATATGCCTCATCTAAATTACTCCTTTCTCCTCTCCAAATGGAAACACTATTCCGACTTCTAACACTGCAATTTTGCCTTTTTTTGAACTTCACATAATATCGTGATATGCATTAATTTGTGTCTAGCGTCTTTCATTCAACAACCTATTCAGCATACTTCTCGCTCTCCCTCTCCTCCTTATGTTCTCTCTCTCTCAAATAGTCTTAAAAAAAAGTACAAAGTGAACTGGGGGTTTATCTTACACTTAAAGACTAATAGGGTTTATTTATTTTATTAACGTATAATGTATTGTTTCAGGGGTACAGATCTATGAATCATCAGTCTTACACAATTCACAGCACTCACCATAGCACATACCCTCCCCAATGTCCATCACCCAGCCACCCCATCCCTCCCCCACCACCCCAGCAGCCCTCCGTTTCCTGAGATTAAGAGTCTCTTATGGTTTGTCTCCCTCCCCAGTCCCATCTTGTTTCATTTTTCCCTCCCTCTCCCCCACGAACCCCCACCCTGCCCCTCAAGTTCCTCATACAGAGAGATCATATGATAATTGAGACTAACAGGATTTAAAGACTAAAAGGTTTCATGTTGAAGGAACACAGGATTCAAAAGGACTATCCCTGGGCAAATCTGGGACAGTCTGAGCATCAAAATAATAGTGAATGGAAAAAAAAAAGTCCATGAATATATCGTGATACTCCATAAAGAGAAAAAAAGTAGAGGAGAGGGGAGGTGGGGAAAGAAAGCTGCATAGCTAAAGAATGGAGAAGGAATGACAGAATTAGGAAAAACATCATTTTCTAACACCCTCCCTCCCCAATATAAAAACAGACCAAGGCAAAGACTGATAAGTGATGTGAAACCTTTGGATCAAAGGCTGTTAGGAAACAGATTCCCCTCTTGCCAAGTATCGCCCAAGGATTATCTCAAAAAAATTCATGACTATGAGAGAAGTGCACCTTGACTAAATGCGTCTCATTCCTAATAAACAATGGGACAACTTGCACTTACCTGTTTCCTAGTGAGATACAATACAAAGTACACAGAAACGTTCAAGTGTCTAAATCTGCAGTCTATGGGCACCTGGGTGCTCAGTTGGTTAAAGCCTCTGCTTCCGGCTCAGGTCATGATCTCAGCGTCCTGGGGGCTCAGGTCATGATCTCAGCGTCCTGGGATCGAGGCCCGCATCAGGCTCTCTGCTCAGCAGGGAGCCTGCTTCCTCCTCTCCCTGTCACTCTGCCTGCCTCTCTGCCTACTTGTAATCTCTCTCTCTGTGTCAAATAAATAAATAAAATCTTAAATAAACAAACAAATAAATAAATAAATAAATCTGCAGTCTAACCAGGCAGGCACTGGCTGGTTCTTTGGGCACTGTGAACATGAAATGTGGCTAGTGTGACCGAGGGACTAGATTATTAATTTTATTTACCTTTAATTAATTAGAATTTAGAAATAAAATTGATTCAGCTACTAAAAAAAAACTTTTCAGTATGTTTGAACAATCTCGGTTTGGAGATCTTTTTCTACAGCAAAACAGTACTGGCTAAATACAGATCAAGAATTTCCAATGATGGGCGCCTGGGTGGCTCAGTGGGTTAAAGCCTCTGCCTTCGGCTCAGGTCATGGTCTCAGGGTCCTGGGATCAAGTCCTATATCAGGCTCCCTGCTCGGCGGGGAGCCTGCTTCCTCCTCTCTCTCTGCCTGCCTCTCTGCCTACTTGTGATCTCTCTGTCAAATAAATAAATAAATAAATAATCTTAAAAAAAAAAAAAAAAAAAGAATTTCCAATGAAAACTCAGCATCCACACTGAGATCCAGCGTACATACCGGGTTCCAGCAACTTATTACAAAAAGAAAGAAATGTAAAATCTCATCAATAATTCTCTATTAAGTACATTAGTCATTAATTTCACTAATAAACATATTGATAACTGGATAAGCTGGATTAAATAAAACACTAAAAATAATTTCACAGCTTAAAATTTTTATTTGGATACTAAAAATTATAAAAAATTACATCTGTACCTCACAATATATACATATTAGTACTGCTCTGGACCCAAGTGTACTTTACGAGAAATAGACGAGTTAATTAAATGAAATCCTAGGAAGGGACACCTGGGTGGCTCAGGTCACGATCCCAGAGTCCTGGGTTCGTCTCCTACCTCAGGCTCTTTGCTCAGCCTGCCGAATCACCTGCTTGTGCTGACAAATAAGTAAATAAAATCTTATAAATAAATAAATGAATAAATGAATGAATGAAACCATAGGAAAACACCACCATATTGGAACGCGAACATTTTACAATAAACCTCTCCTGGAACGTTCAAGAACCAAAATTATTTTTTTTTTTAAATGCAGGCAAATGAATAGATACTTTCGGAAAATTGGAGAAATTCTACACTCTTGGACCGACAGTGGAGTCCCGTTTTTAGTAGAAGGCTGTCCCGATGCATGATTACCGTTCAGGGGTGAAGTGAATGTCTGCAATTTACCATTAATTGGCTCATCGAAACAATACACAGGACGAGAGACAAAATCTTAACATAGTGAACGTGGATGAAGGTTCCACGGATGCTCGTTTTGTTGCCGCTACAGATTTTAAGGACGGATTTCCAGATGAACGGCCGAAAGAAAAACCCACCTGTCCAAACTCATCTTACTTAGGGTCAATTCAAGTCCAGCCAACGGCCACCGGCCCGCCTCGCCCTTCCCCTCAGAGACTCCCACACTCGAGGCTCCCCGGGCGTCGGCAGGGCTCTGCCGCGCTAGGTTTTGTACTTCGGCGAATTCATTCACTCCTGCATTTATCCGTGTCACACACACGTGCTCTCTGAGCACCTGCAAAGGTCCCTCTCTCCACCGGAGAACTTACCGAATTTCAATAACCGATCCCCACAAGCGCACCGCGTGCCCGCCCGCAGCAAACCCAACCGCCAGGCTGCCGGGGGCGGAGGACACTCGAGCCGGAGTCACGGCGACCAGGAGAGGCCTGGCCGGTACGCCTCCCCTCTGGGGCTTCCGTTGTCGCCCTGGGGGCGCAGCCGGCCCGGGCTCTCGGAGGAAGCGACCTTCAATCCCGCGCCTCCCTCTCCGGATCCTCCTTTCCCGCGTAGGCGTTCCGAGGGCAGGCGCTGAGGCAACGACTTTCCCTCAGACGGCGGGAGTGGCGCGCGGCCAAGATGGCCGCCGCCCTGCGCATGCGCTTTTCCGGTGTCCGCGAAAGGCGCAAGGGGCGGGGCCTCGCGGGAAGGACAGACGGCGTGGGCGGCGTGGGCGGCGGTTCCGCCCACCGCTGGAGGAGGGAAGACGCAGCTTTCCTCCTCCCCGGACGAAGCGAGTTGTTGGGTTCGGAGCGGTCTATTTTCCTCCCCAGCCCGATGCTCTTACACGTCTTAAGTGAAACACATTTGCTTTCAGGGCGCCTGGGTGGCTCAGTGGGTTAAAGCCTCTGCCTTAGGCTCAGGTCATGATCTCAGGGTCCTGGGATCGAGCCCCGCATCCTGCTCAGCGAGGAGCCTGCTTCCTCCTCTCTCTCNCTCTCTCTCTCTCTCTCTCTCTCTCTCTCTCTCTCTCTCTCTGTCAAATAAATAAATAAAATCTAAAAAACCCCACCACATTTGCTTTCAAATCTCGGTGCATACGTGAACGCATCACTCTTCATTGCACAGCTGTTGTTGCCCGTTCCCCGTGGAGATAATGAATACAATCACTGCAAAGCTGCACTTGAGCTTCTCCTCTGGCCACATAAATTCACCACTCATGACTCACTCTTTTCAATATAGTTCAGCCTCCTGTCTGTGATTCCCCTTACTTGGGAAGGGAGCTGCAAACTGACCTGAGGCAAGAGGGAGATAAGCTGCACTTGAGCTTCTCCTCTGGCCACATAAATTCACCACTCATGACTCACTCTTTTCAATATAGTTCAGCCTCCTGTCTGTGATTCCCCTTACTTGGGAAGGGAGCTGCAAACTGACCTGAGGCAAGAGGGAGATAAGCTGCACTTGAGCTTCTCCTCTGGCCACATAAATTCACCACTCATGACTCACTCTTTTCAATATAGTTCAGCCTCCTGTCTGTGATTCCCCTTACTTGGGAAGGGAGCTGCAAACTGACCTGAGGCAAGAGGGAGATAAGCTGCACTTGAGCTTCTCCTCTGGCCACATAAATTCACCACTCATGACTCACTCTTTTCAATATAGTTCAGCCTCCTGTCTGTGATTCCCCTTACTTGGGAAGGGAGCTGCAAACTGACCTGAGGCAAGAGGGAGATAAGCTGCACTTGAGCTTCTCCTCTGGCCACATAAATTCACCACTCATGACTCACTCTTTTCAATATAGTTCAGCCTCCTGTCTGTGATTCCCCTTACTTGGGAAGGGAGCTGCAAACTGACCTGAGGCAAGAGGGAGATAACGCTATAAGAGCACCTCAGTCTGCAGTCGCTGACACTGGAGGTGAAGAGGTGACCATAAGTTTAAATAAAATGGCTTGTCTAGATGTGCGGCTGAGGCTACTATCTTCTTTACTGGGTTAGGAGAGCAACTGTTACGCCTCATGAGCCTCTGATTTCCACTATGATTTAAGTTAAAAGTCCAAGAGGTTGGCCAACCCTTTCAGGTACCAGGAAAAAGAAAACCGCTTATTATAATTTGGGAGACCCAGAGTGGGAGAGTTCTCTATATTAGCCACAGCAGAGCTTCAGGGATGTCATTAGTCATGTCATAGAAGGAGGCAAATAATTACATTAAGTTGGAAATGGACAGTCTACAATAAGTCTTAGGAATCCTCTAAATTGTCTTTTGGTGAAAGGGGAGGGAATTCTGAATTGCTGTAATTCTTCTTGACTTGAGGGATTTGCTCCCAAGCATATGTCAAGGACTAGGTAGTGAACCTGCTGTTCTGATAGAATTGTAATTTATTCTCCGAAACTTTGTCTTGTGGGAAGAGAAAACCTTACTAAAATGCAGTTGGGAGGCCAGAGGGGAAGCTCTCACGGTGTACCACTCCTTAATCACTGTAAGAATTATCAATTACACGCTCCCCAAGAGAAGAATCCTCAACAGGAAATTACAGACCCCAACAGAAGATGTACATTGCACCTCCTGTGAGAAATGAACTTGCCCAGCAACTCAGTCAATGAGAAACTATCATCACCCCAAACTCTTCCTTTTGTCCAATGGACTCTTGTTCAAAACAACCCCTCCCAACTTTCTTCTGCTCCATAAAATAATATTTCTCTCCTTTGTTTGTTGGATTAGCATATGGTTTTTGCTGTAGATTGCTTGTCCCAAATTGCAGTTCTCTGCTATTCCCAAATAAACCTTTGTACACTTTTCCTAGCTCCTTCCTTTGCTCCTCTTGGGAGATCAGAACGTGTGTGTAGCTGACACACTGCTCAGAGAAAAATGCATCCAATGAGATCAGATAACGAAGGACAACAAATGTTTTTAAAAACTGCGGTAAAATTTAAAATTACTACCTCAGCCATCTTTAAATGTATACTGGACAACTCAGTGGCTTTCAGTACATTTACAAAGTCGTCTAACTATCCCCACTGTCCATTTCCAAAACTTTCTCATCATCCCAAACACAAACTCTGTAGGGAAACAAATATTTTTATGAGATTTGGCCAATATTTTGGTCTCTAAGACATGTGGAGATGGGAAAGTATGAGTTTATCTGCAGTAAAACGAGGATGCTGAATTTGTAATGACACAGTAAAACTCTAAAATAAAGTCTCCATCCATAAACTTTCTCTCCATGCCCCAACGTAACCTCTGAAATGGATGCTCACATTCAGACCCTTCGAGGAACCACCAGGGAGGAGCAGCCTCCTTCAATACTGAACATGAATTAACGGAACAAAGTTAACTTTCTGAACACTAATATGATTCCCTTTGGCCTCATTCTATTATTATCGGCCTATTTTGTACATTTCCCACATACGATGACAGTGTTCTAAACATTTTAGCATGAGTGGTAATGAACAATTGTGTTACCCTGGACTTGCTGCTGGCCAGCTGAAGCAGGTTATGTTCAGCTGGCCAACACCTCTCGCTGCACCCAGTTTAATGATTTATTTGGTTGGGCTCTGCATGGGGAGCCTGGCTGAAGTATATCCTCCATGTTATCCCTCATCACCCTACTGGGAATCATGGTCCCGGTCAGTCTTGTCTGAAGTTCCCTAAAAAAAACAGAATCAGAAGTACCTGGGTGGCTCAGTCAGTTAAGCATCAGAGTCTTGCTTTTGGCTCAGGTCATGATCTCACCACCCTAGAACTGAGCCTCATATCGGGCTCTGTGCTCAGTGCAGAGTCCACTTCAGATTCTCTCTCCCTTTCCCTTCTGCTCACTCTCTCTCAAATAAATAAATAATACAATCTAAAGAAAAAAAAAAAAGAACAGAATCAATTTTGGTATAAGTCCCTTTGGGTACATTATTTACAATATCTGTGTTAGCTTCCTACTGGGCTGTAACAAGTTACCAGAAACTTAGCCTAAAACAAATTTATTATCTCATAGTTGTGAAGGTCAGGCATTTGAAAAGGGTCTCACTGGGCCAAGTTCAGTGTGTCCACAGGGCTGTGTTTCTTCTGGAGACTGTAGGGGAGAATTCATTTCCTCGCCTTTTCAGCTTCCAGAGGCTGTCTCCATTCCTTGGCTCATGACCATAAATCACTCTGATCACTGCTTCCATTCTCACATTTCTTCCTGACTCTGACCCTACTGCCTCTCTCTTTCGCTTATAAAGATCCCTGTGATTACACTGGGCCCACCTCAATAATCCCCCCATTTCAAGAAACTTATTTTAGCCCACCTGCATAGTCCCCTTTGGCATACAAAGTAATGCACTCATAGGTTCTGGGGATTAGGACATGGACATCATTGGCAGGGGCATTGTTCTGTCTACCACCACCAAAAAAAAAAAAAAACAACCAAAAAAACTAGTTAAGCTGATAATCACTAATCCTCCTCCCAAGGCATTCACTTCTTGGGGTGGGGGAGAGGGAGTGCTTTCTTGGGTTGGGCCCTTAAAGACAAAGATGGTGTGTATTTCCTCCTTCAAGAGTCAGCCCTTCCTTTTTTGCCTTCCCCTCTTTTACTACTTTTGGAAGGTCACTGGCAAAGCAGAGGGTAAATCATCTTAGTCCTTATAGTGGTGACGCTGTACTTTTTTTTTTCCCCCCAGCAAAGGGGACCAGTCCTTTTATTCCAGGACCCTGCACTCTGTCATGTCTCATCTTCCCCAGGAGTTTGGGCTCTTTTCTCCTCTGGGTGGCATCCTGGTGAGAAGCTGTGGTTAAGCAACACTCATCTCTGGTTTAGAACATTCCTCCAATAAAATATCCACCTTCGCTGGGCTCCTGGGAAGGGCAAGGATATAAACTTCTTTGACTTTAGTTACTTTAAGTAATGTTTTAGGGCGCCTGGGTGGCTCAGTGGGTTGGGGCCTCTGCTTTCGGCTCAGGTCATGATCTCAGCGCTCTGGGATCGAGGCCCGCATCGGGCTCTCTGCTCAGCGGGGAGCCTGCTTCCTCCTCTCCCTATCTCTCTGCCTGCCTCTCTGCCTACTTGTGATCTCTCTCTCTGTGCCAAATAAATAAATAAAATCTTTAAAAAAAAAAAAAATAAGTAATGTTTTAGCTGGCTGGGCCCAGGAATTGGGGGTCCCCTCCTTTGGGGAGGGACTGGAATGCCATCCTTGACAGCAGATCCAAAGGTGACTACAGCTAAAGCCTGCTAGCTGTGGACAAAACTACAGCTGTGTGCTTAGGAGACCTGCCATCTCGGGCTTATGGGCTTATTAACCTGTTGCAGCAATCCCCAGGGACATGGACATCCTCTTGTCTCAGAACACCCCAAAACACCAGCCTGGTCATGGGGACCCCCGTTTGCTATAGCCCACGATGGGGTCAGGGGCAGGCCACCCCTGGTCCGGAGTTGGGTACTCCTCCCCTTTTCCTATTTGGACTCATAATTCCTACAGGGCCCAGCAGCTGCTCAGTGGGGACCAGGCAGGCAGGCTGACCTCTTTTCCCAGGCAGCTGTACTTCTGACCCCAATAGTCAGTTCCCGTGGTGTGGGTTCACTGAAATACCCATGAGGTAGGGAAGCTGAAAGGACTCCATTTTATTTTATTTTTTTTAATTTTTTAAAAAAGATTTTATTTATTTATTAGAGAGAGAGAAAGAGAGAGAGAGAGCATGAGTGGAGCAAGGGGCAGAAAGAGAAGCAGATTCCCTGCTGAATGGGGAACCTCGTGCGGGGCTTGATCCTGGGAGTCCAGGATCATGACCTGAGCTGAAGGTAGATGCTTAACTGACTGAGTCACCTAGGCGCCCCGTGACTCCTTTTTAGATTGGCTCCATCTCTGCTGTTTTCCTGTTAGGTTCCATTTACTCATGTTCAATATTTTGCCTTTGAATAAGCCAAAAAAGCTATGTTCCCACTTCAAAGGGGATGCAAGAAAGTTGATCATTCTCTGAGTTTTGTCCTAGGGCCCAAACACCTGATCACACCTAAGAAGAGCCAGATGCCAAACACGTTCCAGGACATTCGATTTGAATGATTTGAATAAGCCTCGGCTGATACTGGCATCAATACCCCTACCTATTGCCACGGTACCTGTTGTTTGCCTGATATTTGCCTTTGAATGGACCCCATCCTGGGCTCCTGAAGAACATGTATTCTAGACCCCTTCCCAATATCAACCCCCTAACCCCAACCAAGCAAGGACAAGACTCATTTACTTTTCAAGTCTCCCAGATACTCCATTTGTCATTTTCTGTCACTCACACTATTAAATAAACTCTGCTTTCACTTTCTCTGGCTTGCATGTGATTTCTGTCCTTTGAGAAGCCAAGAACCCTCTTGGGTGGTCCTGTGCGACCCTCACCTGAGTCCTTAGACCCAGCCTGCCTGCTTCACCTGTACTACCACTTGTTGAGGCTAATGAGACATAGTGGGAAATCACAAAAAAATATACAGAGTAAAACAGCACAGAGCAACACCATGCCAAACAGTCTGCCAAACAAACTCTAACAGACTTAAGAGTTTCAACCACTTGAGGCTGTTCAGTATAGTTTTGCCAATTGATTGCCTTATTTTTTTTTATTTTTAAAGATTTTATTTATTTATTTATTTATTTATTTATTTATTTATTTATTTGAGAGAGAGAGAGAGCATGAGAGGGGAAAAGGTCAGAGGGAGAAGCAGATTCCCCATGGAGCTGGGAGCCCGATGTGGGACTCAATCCTGTGACTCCAGGATCATGACCTAAGCTGAAGGCAGTCGCTCAACCAACTGAGCCACCCAGGCATCCCTTGATTGCCCTATTGACTGGGTTGTCCCTACACCTCTTTCCTGATTACTTCAGTCCCATCCTGATCACATGTAGGGAATCTGAGAGCTTTGGAGGCTAACCTAGGAAGAAGATAGGACCACAAGAAGCCATAACAGCCAATGAGCTTTACTGGGTTGACAAAGATCCTCTTCATCAAACTCTGCTCAGGCTCCCCTGAACTCCTCTGCCACTAGGCCTTAACTTTTGGACTTCTCTGTTTGTCTCTGTATTATCTAATTTTAGCAAGTTGGTTTAGCCAGAATTTCCCATCCTCTATATCTGATCATCCTTGATATCTACTCGGGTTCCTCATCCCCCATGTGATATCTGATCACTTGGCCTGCCTTTAGCAAGAGTCCTGTTAGGTTGATTTAGCCAGGAATCCCCCTTGTCTCTTGTGTTTCCTCTTAGTAATTTTCTATCCACCAACTTCCACCATGCCCCTTGCCTACAAATTCTCATTTGCCCATGAGATATTTGGAATTGAACCTGGTTCTACATTGAGGTCTCTTTATCGATGCTGCAATAGTGCTGAATAAAATCTGCTTTACCACTTTAAATCCACCACTGTTTTTCCTTTGACAGGGTGGCACTTGGACAGAGTTGCATGAGAGGCAAAGTCCCAGCATGAGACCACCCAAAGGCTTATGGCCCAGGAGCCACCGTCCTGAGGGGAAGAGGGCAAGGGAACCCCTGGGGGAGAAAGGCATCTGGGAGGGAGCTTGCTCAGCAGAATGGAGCGGTCAGGGAGCTCTGAAAGGCCACAGCAACTCAGTGTCTTCTAATCACAAGGCTCTACTTTACCAATGTTCAGTAGATGCTGGGTGATGTTTTCACAGAGTGTGTAGGCTGGAAGGCTCTGAATAGCTAAAAATATGCTTCTTTGGGCTATTTTGCATATGTAAAAGTTTGAATTTGGCCCTGGGCTTTTGAGTTAATGGGTCTTAGCCTATAGTGAAGAAATAAACTTAGGGGTCAATATACCGAGTCCAACTGTGCTTATTAGCATAACAAACGTCCACCTCACACTATATACCAAAAATGCATTCCTGGAGAAGTAAAGATTGAAGTTTTAAAAATAATAAAATGTGGCAGAAACTTAGGAAAATACTTTTATACTCTATAGAGTTTGGGAATAGTTTCATAAAAGCAAGCTAGAAAACCCAAAAGCCAATTTTTAAAAGGTATAGATTCATTGGGTTATACAGAATTAAATATTTTATACAGATATGATATCATAAAGAAAGTTAAAGGAGCAAAATTACATTATCAATTCAGTAGATGCATACACATTTGATGACACTGATCAAAAACTGATAAAACGGGTGCCTGGGTGGCACAGTGGGTTAAAGCCTCTGCCTTCGGCTCAGGTCATGATCTCAGGGTTCTGGGATGGAGGCCGCATCGGGCTCGCTGCTCCGCAGGGAGCCTGCTTCCTCCTCTCTCTCTGCCTGCCTCTCAGCCTACTTGTGATCTCTCTCTCTCTGTCAAATAAATAAATAAAATCTTAAAAAAAAATTGAGCAAGGTTTCCAGGTAAATGGACCTACATAAATAATTGTCAATTGCCTTTCTCTACAAGAGCAGCAATCAATAGAACAATGAAAGGGAAAACTAAAGACCTAATGAAAGGACTGAATGAATGGGAGATCTTAAGAATTGGTATAGCCTCGGGCGCCTGGGTGGCTCAGTGGGTTAAAGCCGCTGCCTTCGGCTCAGGTCATGATCCCAGGGTCCTGGGATCGAGGCCCACATCGGGCTCTCTGCTCAGCAGGGAGCCTGCTTCCTCCTCTCTCCTCTCTCTCTGCCTGCCTCTCTGCCTACTTGTAATCTCTCTCTCTCTGT